>BLKR01005683.1:0-74643 GCA_011170035.1 Teleogryllus occipitalis | reverse complement strand
GGGCCCAAACTGGGAAGGAAGAGCGTGGCGCAGTTGTGGGCGAAGGCTGGTCGCAGAAGGGGTGGTGGTGGGACGGAGGTGAAGCCTCGACGGAGTGAGGGATGGAGGGAGGGGAAGACAGCGAGTAGATGGCCGGGGAGGGAGGGCAGCAATAGGGCGAAGTGCGAGATAGAAGCGGGTCGGCGTTGGCGTGTAGATGACAAGGAGACGGTGGCATTACGCCTCGACCGCCTCAGAGTTGTGGCGCACGGTGGGGCAATGGCGAGGCGGTGGCCAGAGGGAACGCGGAAGAAGTGGTGGTGTGGGCAGATGGCGGGGACAGGGCGGCGACGGAGTTGTGGTCGAGTAGTGGCGGCTGGGATGTAGGCTGAATGATGACAAGAGCGGTGGAGCGATGCCCAAAGGGCTGAGGGGGAGATCTATGGGCGCCTATCGTATTTGTGTGTTTGTATGTGTGAGTGTGTTCCTGGAGAAGTTGCTTCTCGCAAGGTGATGCATCGCCCGGCCCTCGCATCACCCGCTTGTCCCTCCAAACTGAGGACGAATCGTTGCGCCTTGAGGACGTTCCGAACGTCCGCAACTGTCTCCCTTCGCCTCAAGCAATTACTCTCTCAGTAGAGATACTACATCGAAGCATATACCAAAATACCACATGACATTTTTCTTACTTCACAAAAACATGCGAGTTTTTCCAAGATTCTGAATCAAATGAGCTTGGCAGACAAGTTTCCATTCTTCTAACATTGCTCCGAACATTGAGCAATTTCGACAGAAGCTAAAAATGAAATGAAATTTTGATATTATGCATTAAATTCACATGTGCATTGACTGGACAATATCCGAAATTAATCAAAATTTAGCAAAAAATGAAAAATAATTGTTGTGGAAACTATTCTTAGCATTGTAGGTAATTCAATCAACATTTCAATTAAAGAAATACATCTTGTTTAGAGATCTTCCTCAGATGGCTGGCGAGACCGGCACCAACCTACGTCGATTTTCAAGGATTTTCATCAACCAGGTATCTCCCACTAGCGTGCCACCGCTTCAACCAGGATAATATATAAGCTCCCGTCTGGTCTTCAGCCAAGTCTGGTTGTGTAGGGCTTCTAAGAGTAAGTGTGTGTAAGGAGTGAGGATAGGTCAAGGAAGAGGGAAAAAATCACCTGCGGTCCGTGGCCTATTTGTTAGGGAACTGCTCCGGCATTCACCTGGTGTTGATCGTAGAAACCATGGAATACTACCGACCAGAATACCTCGTTGTGTAGCTAGTGACGAAAATCCTGGCACCATCGAGAATTGACCCCATTATGTCCGGTCAGAGGCCCGCTGGTGGGAGTCCTGGTTAGGGGGAAACCCTGCTAGCCGACGGTAGGTCGGCGCCGGATCTCGCCATCCAGCGGGGGAAGATCACCGCCATCTCCCGAGGAAAAAATGCACTACACTTTCAGGACTAATGACCTAAGCTGTTGACGCGCCCGGAATCACCAACCAACCAACCAACCGAGATGATTCCAATAATTTTCCGGAAAGGAAAACGCCGCGACGAGAAGCTCCGCCTCGTCTGTGGCGTCGCGACGCCGCGGGGCTGCTTGACGCGCGCATGACGGATGCCCGGGGGTCGCGTGCGGCGCGCCGGCCGCCTTCGTGCCTTGGCGTGGGCGGCGCCGCGGCGCGGCACGGCGCGGCTCGAGGGCGAGGACCGAGATCCGGCGGCGGCGGCGGCGGGCGACTTGGCAAGGACACAGCCCTAATAAATCTTCGCGCTCCTAACAAATTACGCGTCTGATGAGCCCTCGGCGCGCGACCGTAATGACGCGCCCTCGGATCCGATTACACAAATTAAAAGGCTCGGGGGCGGCGGCGGGCGGGGCGGAGCGGCCCGCCCCGGCGCCCGTGGGCGTGGTTACCCCATCAGCCTGATTTGCCGCTACTTTATGCAATAAACATACGGCGCGGCCGCCTTCGTAACAAGGCGCTGCCTCCCAGGGGCGGGAGCGGGTGCGCGGGGTGGGGATGGGGAGGCAGGCCGCCGGAAGCGAGGCCCACGCGGAACCGGAAGTGGCGAACGCCCGCGCGCTGCGACGCATTACGCACTCCCGCCGCGCCGCATGGGGCACGGTGACCCTGCAGACCTCGGAGAGGTGCCGCCGCTGCCCATCCGTTTCCACTCGAGCCTGGCGACATGTACTCCCGTTGGCTTAACTGAATGATTAGTGATTCCGTGTTCCTCAACGACGTGATCAGTCCCAAAAGTGTAGTGCATGTAAGTGTGTGTGTGTGTGTGTGTGTGTGTGTGTGAGAGAGAGAGAGAGAGAGCGGGGGAGTGAGGAAAGGGCAGGGAAGAGGAAGGAAAGAACGCGCGCGGCCCTTTTGTTACGCTACTGCTCCGACATTCGCTTGCTGTTAATCGGACAAACCACGAAAAACTACCGGTCGGGGCAGTCGGCCGCTAGAATTCTCCTCCACACAGCGGCTGAATTCAACCTAGCTATGAAGCAAGCGTAGAAAACCCTGTCCCCGTCGAGACTAGATCCTAGGACCTCGTGGTCAGAGGCACTTAAGTGCTCAGGATGGAAAGTACAGGCGGTAAAGTCTTGACAGTGAAGTACCAGCGCTGGAGGCTGCGAAGAAGGTAATCGAGACGTCTCGTGGCTGACGTCTCGAATCGGGTGTTGTATACATCACAAGAAGCCACCTAGCTCTGGCCGAGTGGTAGGGGGAACCGCTACGTACCGTCAGCGGTTTCGCGTAGGGGCTTGTAATTAACATTGGTTGGAGTCGGCTGAACTATGCAATACCTCTCACGCCGTCGGTGTAACTCTTCCTAGAAGCTCCAATAACAGCCGACTCAAGCTTTCGCACCGGATAAACGCCCGCCTGCCCGCTTAGCGCTTCCTGGAATAACACGTGGAGACACGGCTCTGCGAGCCTCTGGCGCAAGCCACACTCCTGATTTGATCGATTATCTCACGCCAGAGACTGGCTTCACGAAAAGCCATGGTCATCTCTCTACCGATGGTCACCTGCCGTCCTTCGAGTTCATTTGGCGGGCGGGCATGACTCTCTTAGAGATCCACACTGGGCATACTTTTCACAACTCGGGCCAACAGAGCGCAACCTGCATCCGGGACCAGTTGTACGTTAAACTACAGTAAACGACAGCGAGTAAGTGACTCTTAACAAATCTCTCGCCACGTGCTGTGCTACGCCATGTGACCTGCTCTGAAGCAATCAGCTTGCGAGGAATTGTTTACTTTCTTACAGCCAGGGTCCAGCATTGCCGAGCATCTGACTCACCTGAAGTCGCGGAGGCAATAAGATTCAGCTTTGGCCAAAGTTACGAATCTGATACCAAGACGTGTCATAACTTGTCAGTAAGTGTTAATGTTTTGAGATTTCATTTATCTGCGATGCATGTGGTGCTGCCTGCGTAGTATTGTGTGGCAACAGAGTATTGAACAGTCACAGTCGCTTATACGCTGCCGGTACTGTCAGTGCTCAGTCTGAACTGAGTCTATCCATCAACCTCCAAGCACGCCAAGCAAGTGCCGATGTCACGGAGTAGCCGCAGCCGCGCCTCTACTGGCGCGTGTGGATGAGTGGGGGTGGGTGCTGGGAAGGGGGAGGGGGAGGTGACCGAAGACAGCGGTGCGGCAGGCGCGGACGCTTCCGGGGCTCTGTCAGCGCTGCATACCAAGTCCCTCCGTTCGCCACCCGCGCAGTGGTCTCCTTGAGTTCACTTGACGAGGTGAGAGGGGACCCTTATCCAGTCTGGAGCAAGTGTCCCCTCTCCTAATGCAACGAGGGTACATTTTTTTAGAACACGCAATTCGCGAAACAGTTTCTTGTGCTTGGTGATAAACTGACTTGGTTCTGTGTGATATACAGCCATTGTTTTTCATCCTAACAGTGTGGGAAACATCGCGAAGCCTATGAGAATCATCTTTCTCATGCGGCATGATAAAAAATTGTAAAAGCATAACGTATGATGGGCGATTTGCGCCCTAGTTACGTAATATATTAAATCAGATGATTGATTGATTGTTAGTGATTCGGGTGGGTCTACTGCTAGGGTAATTAGTCCCTATGCGAAGTGCGTGTTTTTTCCTCAAGAGGTGGCGATGATCTTCCCCCGCTGGATGGAGAAATCCGGCGCTAACGGGTTTCCCCCATCAGGTATCTCCTGCAACTGAACACCACCCCAGCCGGGACACGTTCTAAGCTACCGCTCGTCTCCAGGCATGTGGGGTAGTGTGGTGCATGTTAGTGTAAGTATGTGTAAGGGGTGAGGATAGGACAAGGAAAGATTAGGATAGGAAGGAAAGATTGCTCGCAGTTCTTATTCCGTTTGTTGGGGTACTGCTCTGGCATTTGCCTGGTGTTGATCGGAAAAAATATGGAAAACTACCGAACAAAGCAGCCGGCCGCTAGAATTCTCCTCCAGACAGCGACTGAAGTCGACCTAGCTGACAAGCTAGTGTCATTCTGCCACAGTCGGGTCTCGAAAGTAGGACCTACCACTCAAAGGCACTGCAGTGACATCACTTGATGCCCTGAGGTACCTCTCTCAGTTATTAAATCAGAGAATAATATTCTTCCTACACGTCGGGACCCTTTGGCAACACCGCGTAAAGACCTGCCGCAATTAGAAAATATTCGCCTTCAACGAACATACACATTTTTTATATAAATACTAAAGAAAATAATTTCGGAAACGGCATACACGATTGCCATGGCTTGTATTACAACAAAACATTCCCATCACTGGGTAGGACATCCCATTTCCCCGATTAACGAGCGCCGTTCCAAGAAGTCCCGCGAGCGCAGAATTCCTCCGGCGGATGAGCTGACGGCGCTCGAGGAACAGGCGAGGGAACCGCACGAGAAAGGGGGGCGGGGCGGAGGGGGGGGGGAAGGGAACTCGCACGCGACCTGACGCGGGGCGGCGGCGTTCCCTGCGCAAACAGCGGCGCAGAGGAAGCGCGCTCGCTTGCCTCCGCCGCGCGTGTTTGCGCTGCAGTCAGCCTGCCGGTTTACAGCAGCGCCGCCCGCCCGCACACCGCGCCGGTGGCGGGCCTGCCCTTGCGGCGCCCGCTCCGCGCTCCATTCGGGGCGATACTTTCGATATTTACTCCATCGATACTTCGGGGGCGAATGGTGCTGTAGCGGTCAGGCCCTCGTTCCACCTCTGGGAGCGGGGTCCAAATCTCTGCCCACCGTGCGATTTGCGGTGGTTGGCGTGGCTAGTTTCTTCGGGGTTCTCCCGTTTCTCGTCCCTCACATTTTATCGTCGCTCCAATCCTCAGCTTATCCTATACGCCCACCCCCCGCGCCACCCCTCGTCGGTGGTCCTGTCCACCCGCCCGCTCCATACTCTATTCGGGGCGATACTTTCGATATTTACTTCATCGATAATTTGGGGGCGAATGGTGCTGTAGCGGACAGGCCCTCGCTCCACCTCTGGGAGCAGGGTCCATATCTCTGCCCACCGTGCGATTTGCGGTGGTTTACGCGGCTAGTTTTCTCGGGGTTCTCCCGTTTCTCGTCCCTCCCATTTTATCGTCACTCCAATCCTCAGCTTATCCTACACGCCCGCGCGCCCTCCCACCGTGCCAGTGGCCCTGCCCTTGCAGCGGCCGTTTCGCGCTCCATTCGGGGCGATACTTTCGATATTCACTCCATCGATACTTCGGGGGCGAATGGTACTGTAGCGGACAGGCCCTCGTTCCACCTCTGGGAGCAGGGTCCATATCTCTGCCCACCGTGCGATTTGCGGTGGTTTACGCGGCTAGTTTTCTCGGGGTTCTCCCGTTTCTTGTCCCTCCCATTTTATCATCACTCCAATCCTCAGCTTATCCTATACGCCCGCGCGCCCTCCCCCCGTGCCCTGCCCTTGCAGCGCCCGCTCCGCGCTTCATTCGGGAAGACATTTTCGATATTTACTCCATCAATACTTCGGGTGCGCATCGTGCTGTAGCGGTTGGGCCCTCGCTCTATCTCTGGGAGCAGGGTCCGAATCCCTGACGATCGCCGCGCGATTTGCCGTGGTTCGCGCGGCTAGTTTTCTCGGGGTTCTCGCGTTTCTCGTCCCTCCCATTTCATTAACATCCCAATCCTCAACTTATCCGTCACCTTGTCGTCAGCATAATCACCATTTAATCATCAAAACCATACACTATACTCGGTATGACTGAAAACATAATAGGCTATAGATCTTAATGAAGAATAGAATATCTAGTAATGCTGCAGAATGTTTTGAATTTAACACGCTGATACGAGACAAAAACTGCTGAGTCGGTATCGGAAAATTGCATTCCTGGTGTGTAAGAAATGATCTAGTCCTACCTTTTAGTGTATGGTTTAACATTTCAAGCAAGATCTGTCAATCAGCACTTCATTTGGTTGCCCTCCAGTATTGTCACGGCAAAATGTACACATTTAAATTAGTAATATCTTGAAAGTATCGACACTTAAAGGTTGATAACATTCACATATTTATACTTCGTGTTGTATGTATCGATACAGACTCGAATTCAGCTACATTTATACTCCCAACCACTCATATTCCTTCCTTCTAAAACTTGTAGCAGGTAACTTTTACTGAAATGTTCTTCTAAAGAACTCAAAAGGCCAAAACATAAGGACTTAATACATACTATGAGGTACGATGTGTGTTACTTCCTTCATATTTTTGTCAGGACTTCTTTCTTACAGCCATTTACATTCTACAATGAAGAGTTAATGACACTCCTCGGATCGCGTGTTCACAGAATGCGAAGCCCTAGGCACCGCAACACACATGAGGCGAGAAACAAAAGAGCAACCAAAGGCAAACCAATGAATGTTACTCTGCAAACCTCCCGATTGAAGTGCAGAACCGATAAGTGCTCTAATTACCACGGCCTACTACGCCAACCTTTGGTACTTAGCTCATTTAACGCGACTTTAAATTACTTATAAATACATTACAAAAATAAAATCAAAACATTAATAAAATATTTAAATATGGTTTAATTAATTTAAATATTTAACATAATGCACATAACCAAACGAAACGCAACACATGGCTAGTTAAAGACACACAGGTGTGACGACAGGCTGAGAAGTTGCGAGTCAACAGCCCGCAGGTTTGGTTCTTATTGCCTCATTACCCGAGGGAATCCAGGGTGAGCAAGTGAAACACAACCGGTACGTCGGCATGAACATGCGCGCATGTCAACAGGCGGCGGGGCCTCTGTGAACGCCGCGATTCGGGAACAGGCCTGCGCAGCCTGCGAGCGCGCGCTCGCCCCGTCTCCCAGCCGCCACCACCGCCACCGCCGCCGCCGCCGCCTTCCCAGCCGCATGAATATGCATGGCGAACGCGACGCGACGCTCGCTGCCGCACCGCGCTGCGCCACGCCGCGCCGCGCCGGCAGGAACTGGGCCGAAATTTTCGCGTGGGACGACGCATCGCGTACCGAGGGAGCATTACTCCCGGAGAGGCGCAGCGCGGGAGCGGCGCCGGGGTCGGTAGGGGTGGTGGCGAGGGCGCGGTGAATCGGGGGCGGGGGAAGAGGAGGCACACGCCATGAGTGGATGGAGGAAGGGGCGGGGGTGGCAGCTGGGTCGGCAACAGGACGGGGTTGGGGGTGTGGTGACGGCTTGGGATGTGCTGGTGACAGCGACACTGGTGAGGGAAGGAGGGCGGAAGTAGGGGCGGCGGCGAGAGCTGCAGCTGCGAAGGCGGCGGTGAGGGCATCGGCGGGGACGGAAGCGAGGACGACGGCGTGGGCGGCATCGAGGGCGGTGGCAATGGTGGCGGCGAGGGCAGGGGGACGGCGGCGAGGATGGGGACGGCGACCAGGATGGAGGCAGCTGAGTTGGCGGCGAGGGCGGTGGCAAGAGTGGCGGCAAGGGCAGTGGCGGGGGCAAGAGCGGGGGCGGCGACAGCGAATAAGCGGCGGCGGGTAGCAAGGGCGTTGGCGAGGGCAGGGGCGGAAACGACGGCGCTGGCGAAGGCGGGAGCGGTGGCAAGGGCGGTGGCGAGGGCGGTGGCGAGGGCGGTGGCGAGGGCGGTAGCGAGGGCGGTAGCAAGGGCGGTAGCGAGGGCGGTGGCGAAGGCGGCGGCGAGGGCGGCGGCGAGGGCGGCGGCGAGGGCGGCGGCGAGGGCGGCGGCGAGGGCGGCGGCGGGGGCGGCGGCGTCAGAACAGGAGGGGCGGTCGGCGCAGGCCTTGGCGTCGGCAGGGTCACGGGAACCTCCCCACCCGGCTGACCGTGAAGTGGCGCGTTCTCAGGAGGCGATCGCCGAGCAATCTTTCACAGGGCCGGTGGCCGCTTCGCGTACGGGGGGCCGGCGGGCGTTAACGCCTACGGACCACGCGATACCACACGGCGCCTGCGAGCACTTCCGCATGGGCCCGCTTCGTGCTGCCAGCGACGCTCTAGGTAAGTAGCAAACGCGGCCGTTTACTTGGCCTCTTACGGCGCACTGGAGGTGCCACGGTGCCAACGGAATAACGTTCAATCCGAACACTAACAAAAGGTGTGAGCAGCCAAGAAAAAAGGAGGGAGGAGACTGCATTTCTCTCTTTTCCATTAACCTTTTTTTATTTACGTAGGGTATTTTACAATAAAACCATTAACATTATGTTGAACCATTAACAGAGTTGCCATGTGACTTGTATAGCCTCTTCCTCAAATGACGTAAAACTATTTCCGAAATTGCCGGGAAAAGAGAAGGGGAAATCAGCGATTGAACATATTTACGGAAATAAAATGTTTTATTATGTAAGACTTAGGGGCTCTTTTGAATATTTTAAGGGGGCCCTGGCTCCCTTGAGAATTGAACAAACCATATGGTTTGTGAGAAAAACGCTTAATATCAGTGTGTGTGTGTATATATATATATATATATATATATATATATATATATATATATAAACAGTGTTAGAAGTGAACAAGATGTTGTAAATTCTTAAAAAAGAACTGGATACATCAAACGCAAGATAAGACCATAAACAAATTGTCCAAGCGGACTTATTAATAGAGAGTCAATGGAAAGAGAGAAGTAATAAAATTACAATAGCCCTAAGATGATGGCATCTCTCGCATCGCGTATTCTTAGTTGCCATCTTGATTCGCAATGCGAAGGTTCTCTTTCTTTGCAGTGACAGAAGCTTAAAGAATTTTTACCAGAATGCACGGGAATATACAGCAATCCCACGTTAGCACGTATTCGCTTAAGGCAATTTAACTCTTTCGCCCTAACAAGAGTAAAATTTGGGTCCCAGCAAGGAACCTGTAATACAAATATACTCGGATAACACAGATTTTTATAACATGAACTGGTTATTTCTGTTTCTTGGAATTCAACTTAAGGAGGGCTTACTCAAGTACAACGCTTTCCGAAACAACCAAATGCCCAATGTTTCTAAATAAAACGTATTTCTTTTAAGAAAAAGATCCTCTTCAGAACATCATTAATTCCATGAAGATGATGTTCCTACAAAAAAATGAAAACAACTTTTTCGTGCATAAATTGATTTGGTGGAGACGGTTGCAGTTGACCCTCAATGCGAAACGAAGTACAGCTTATTCGACTCACGATTAAGGAACGTGCATTTCGATATGCTATGATGATTGTGGATGCGGAAATCCAACATCACTCGTGAACACACTTCCTCACATTGTATCACTGATATACCAAGGTTAAAAAGTTTACCTACTATCCTTGTACCCCCCTCCCCAGAAATATGTATTCAAATAACGGAGTTTAACAATAACCATAGAATAAACACAAATTAATGTAGACCAACAGTAGGTTTTCTGTCCGACAAGACAGATTTTTGAAGTACAGTACGCCGTATATCTATGGAGTGACGCTGAAAATCAATAGCGTTAAATGAAATAATGGGAAAGACAGATTTCAAAGAATGCTCAATTTGCTATTTACAGCAGTCAAAAACAACAGACGTATTACAAGAAACCCCTTCTTTTCCATTCTACATCACAAGGGCTCCCAGGGAGGCCACGGAACTGCAAAGGGCTGTTGTCTAAGCCTGAACGCCGAATAAAACTAGCATTACCACCCGCGGGCGAGGAAGATTTTCGACTCGAGTCCGCCCTGGAAGGCAATCAGGCTCGCACGTCGAAAGGCCCTGTCGCACCGACCACGTCGCAGGACGAACAAAACAGGAGGCAGGTCTTGTTCGTTGTTCAAGTAACGTCACGTACTCAGCCACCTGCGAGCTTATTATAAAAGTGATGACGAGAAATGACGAGGTGGCCCCGCGCAAGAACGGCTTGGCCCATCTCGTCAATAGAACCGGCAAGCGGGTTCCCAGACTTCGTTACGAGAGAAGAGGCTATCATCAGCTACGCTCGTCAGCCGAACAAAAAGGTACGATTTCCTCGCTTGATTCTTAAGGCCATTGTTACACCGTCACACACCCCGAATTACCGCACCGCAAAATCGATGTTTACATAGCAGAGAAATACTACAAAACCTCCCAGGAGAACATTTAACGTTCGAAAGCATGCACGAAAAACATTTCCGCTCCCCTCCGCATAAAATTTACGTCCGACCAACCTTGGACTTGTCCAGTCCGACGTGTGCGTTGCTACAACACACGTTCATAACATAGCTAGTGGGGTGAAATAAACGCACGAGCCACGAAAAACGCCTACGAGGAGAAAGAGCAGGGGGGAAAAGCGGGCTGGAGGCGCCCTGACAGACGCACGAGCTGCGAGAGGCACGTAGGCCTTGCGCCACACAAACACATTAGGCGCTGACACACAAAAAAGACCACGCGGTGCCCTCGCGGGCGGGCGAGCGGGCGGGCGGGCGGACAGGTCTGGACGGGCGCGCGCAAACACACGCGCTCCTGCAGTGCGCTTCGCCGCGCGCGGACTAAAGCTAGACATCTACAGCCAAGACTCCTTTGTTGAGCCTGCCTCACGACGGTTGGCAATCTGTCCGCCGCTGCTACATGCTCCATTGATCGCGACAGATTGACAAGAGAGGCTGGCACGGCGCCTCGCGGACTAAAGCTAGACATCCACAGCCAAGGTTCCTTTGTGGAGCCTACCTCACGACGGTTGGTAATCTGTCCGCCGCTGCTACATGCTCCATTGATCGCGACAGATTGACAAGAGAGGCTGGCTCGGCGCTTCGCGGACTAAAGCTAGACATCCACAGTCAAGGTTCCTTTGTGGAGCCTGCCTCACGTCGGGTGACAACCTACTCGCCGCTGCTACATGCTTCATTGGTCGCACATTGACAGATTGACAAGACATGCTCGCGAGCGCAGATTTTTCTTGTACAACCCGTTAAGCCGCGTGTTCTCACGAACGAATCAAACTTTTGCGGAGACTGTTGTGGAGATTGGAACGAGGCACAGTTGTCAGGAAGTTCAGATGAACAAATCATTGTCAACGTAAACTTATTTATGGAACATTTTAGACTGCATTGAATTCAACGTCAGTTTATTAAAACAAAACTTTCAATATAAATAACAAATACATCGCTCTGTATACAAAGAGAACAAAAGTCGAGGCGCTTTCCGTACGTAACACACTAACGAAAGGCGAATAAAATGTCATACGCAGAATTTTTCAACTTGCTCAACACGTGAAAGAAATTCAGGCATACGAACGCATCATGCTAAGCTGACGGATTTTCATATTTACTTTTCAACACAATATAGGAGTTAAACAACCAATTCACAATATATGTTCTAAACGTAAGAGAAGAACCTTGATATCGTTTATTTACGGTACTTTTGGACAGTGATTGTAAAAGTAATTCACCATGTAGCTTTTATTGGCATTTCATTTCAAACACATCCATTACACGGAAACCCGAACACTAAGAACAAAGCATATTAATTTAAAATAGTGTGATGAATTTAGTTAACCAAGTGTATCTAATCGAAGTATTCCACAATTCGAAAATTGATGACGAAGGCATTGACATGAAAACTGCAAACAGTGAGAGGCAGAAAGAAGATTTCCGTTGCTGTAAGGAGTAGGATCAATAAAGTCAAAAGAACCCAACACATTCCACAAACAATTCTTCAAAGTAAGAGTTATCCGAAATTATCTCGAACCTGTCCGGTTTCAATCTCATTTCATAGGAATGCACCCAAGAACTGCAAAAAAACAAGATATATTGTCGGTTATTTGCGAGACGCGTGTCAGCCAGTACGGCGCACGGCGCATTTCGTATCCCACCGCCCACGAGTAAGAAGCACATCCAGCAAGAATTAAAGTGGCTATTGCTAATCCCGGTCGTGTAGGCGGATGAGGCGGAGAATCGCGATGCAGCCAGTGGGAGGCGAGAGACGAGTCTGGTAGACGAGTGGAGTGGCAAATGAGTGAGGCGTGAGGGGGGGGGCGAGGCGGGTGGGGCGAACGGGGCGAGAGGGGGTAAGGGCGAGGGGTGGGGCAGAGGGGTGCGAGAGAGGGGCGGAGAGAAGGTGGCGAGAGGTGGCGAGAGGGGGGAAGAGGGAGGAAGAGGGGCGAGAGGAGGGCGAAGGGGCCAGAGGCGAGTGGAGGGCGATAGGAGGGCGAGAGGGGGGCCGAGAGGGGCGAGGAAGCGAGAGGGAAGCGGGGGGAGGCGAGAGGGGGAGATAGGGAGGCGAGAGGGAGGCGAGGGGGGTGAGAGGGGAGGCGGAGGGCGAGAGCGGGCGAGAAGGGGGGCGAGAGGGGCAATGGATGAGGCGAGCGGTGGTGAGTAGGAGGGGGCGGGGCGAGGCGAGAGCGCCACCGGCCTACGCCACCGCCGCCACAGCGCGCGTGCTTTTTGTGCGACGGCCTGTCCGTACCTCGCGGGGCGGGGCGGGGCGGCGCAGAGGGATGGCGCGGGCGCCGGGAGCGGGGCGGGGCGGGCGAGGCGGGCGAGGCGGGCGAGCGCGCGGGCCCGGGCGCCGTTAATTATGCGGCGATTAGATGCGGCGGGCGGGCGGTGGGAGGACGCGGCGATGGATGGCCCATTGTAAACGCGCGCTAAGCAGCGTCGTTAGGCGCGGGCGGCCCGTGGGTGGCCACCGCAGGACCCGGACCGGGCCCCGCTCCCCGCCCCGCCCTCGACGCCCGCCCCGGCCACCACGCCGCGCCGACCAGTCAGTCACCCGCCACCCTAGCTTCTCTACAGCTACACGTTTTGTTTCTCCCTAAATGTACTCGCCGTGGTCAGTAACACGGAATGCTACTATGTTCTGTATTCAATGTGTTCTGAACGCCGCAATGGCAGATGCTTGATACCGAAACTGACACATTTGTTTCTAGAAAATGAAGTGAAATTCACTAAGGTCTTAAGCGCCGATATTTTCTATTTACCAAGAAGATATTATTTCAATGCATCATTCCCTATGATTTTAAAGAAGTAACAAAGCAATACTGTCGTTTTCATAAAATCTAAGCTGTTAAGAGTGATAACGATCATACTACTAGTGCAAAAATACCCTTTAAATAATTCAGTAAATCCGAACATGTTTGAATAAAAAAAATACATGAAAACCTTCAGTATTTGACACCTTTGAGAAATGCACTTGGGTGTATCGCCATGGTATTTTTCATCACCCGCTATTTTTCAGATATTAGAAAAACAACAATGGAATGCTTAATGTTGTGGTAAGGGCACGAAACTGTGTATTTCGCGATCCTTCAAAATTAGAAAGACTATAAGATCTAACGTTGTTTGTTTCAATATTTTACCTAACCAGTAACCCTACAGTATCTCTTAATATGGATCTTTAAACGTATTTTAATTATTTCCAACTGATATTAATTTGTAACAGCTGGTTCGTTCCTTAACATCCACGCATCGTATAGTTTTCATTCTAACAGTGACGAACAAAAACTGAGTAGATCACTTGTTTAAATTATTCTAATTTAAAACCACGAGGAATTACAAATAATGAACACGTTTTACAGCAGGTCGGTGAAGGCGCTCTTTCAAGTCAACTTAATTACATTTCGTATCAGTATAGATTCCACGTATTTGCCTAGTACTTGGCAAGTCACGCTTCCACAATAGAGTATTGTCTACACTCGCAGCAACATCATCTCACCGTCGCTCGTCATGTGAGGGCGCAGCCGGCTGCGTCCACGTCGGGCGCGAGACGCTGTTGACCCAATCGCCGCGCGCCGCGACGCGGTCGCCGCCGGCCTAACAAGGCGGCAGCCCGCAGCCGCCCCAAGTCAGTCGGCGAGCTCCGCCGCGGCGGAAGCCGGCAGCGGGCTTGGAAGGCGGCGATCGGCGGCTGTCGCCGTGTTATCACAGGCCGGAGCGCTCGCGTCGCGTCGCGGACCATGCATATTCAGCAGCGCTCAGCTACCGCCCCCGCCCCCGCCTTCGCGCACATGCAAATGAGCGGCCCTTTGAGACGCCGGCGGCGGTGGCGGTGGCGGGGACCTCGAGAGCGGAGGGAAGGGGATGGCGAAGCCGGCGGGGAAATGAAGGGGCGGGGCAGTGGAAGCAGCGTGGGCGGTGGAGCAAGTGGCGGAGCGTGGTGAGAGGTGGAGGCGGGGGCGGGGATGGTGGGTCCGAGGGCGGTGTATGAGGAAAGGGCTGGAGACAAGGGCAGCGGGAAAAGGCGGAGGAAGATGGCGGCGGCGGGGTCAGTGACGGGGTTCCGAGGGGGTGTAGGTGAAAAGGGCTGGCAGCGAGGGGGGAGTGGCGGGGACGAGAGCAGCGGGATAAGGGCCGAGGGAGATGGCAGGGTCAGGGGCGGGGACGGAGGGTCCGAGGGGGTGTAGGAGGAGGGGGCTGGTGGCGAAGACAAAATAGACGGGGCGAGGGCATCGGGAATGGGTCAAGGGAGACGGCGGAGTCGGGGGCGTGGTCGGAGGGAGTGTAGGAGGAGAGAGCAGGGGGCGAGGGCGAGAAAAGCGGGGACGAGGGCAGAGTGAAGGGTATAATGTAGGAGGAGGGGGTCGGAGCGAAGGCAAGGGAGGCGGGGCGAGGGCGGCGGGAAAGCGTCAAGGAAAACGGCGGGGGCAGGAGGCGTGGGGTCAGGAGGTGTAGGGAGAGAGCTGGGGGCGAGGGCAGCAGGGGTGAGAGTGTAGGAGGAGGGGTTCGCAGCAAGGCAGGGGAGGCGGGGCAAGGAGGAAGCGTCGAGGCAGACAGCAGGGGCGAGCCGGGGATGGAGGGTCCGAACGGTGTAGGAGGACGGGGTCGGAGCGGAGGCACGAGAGGCGAGGCGAGGGCAGCGGGAACGGCGGAGGGAGATGGCGAAGTCGCGGGCGGGGACGATGGTTCCAAGCGGGTATAGGAGAAGAGGGCTGGGGGCGAGGGTGAGCCGCAGAGAGCGCACGAGACGGCCCGCGCGGCGGCCCAACGCCTGGGGCTGCGGCGAACCGCGCTTCAACAGCACACCGCCCACCCACCGCCGCCACGGCCAAGATGGCCGCCCGCAAAAACCTGTCACCAGGCAAGTGGGGGTGGGGCCCAGTCAGAAGCACGACTCACATCAAAGTTACGCACATGTCAAGCCCCATTTTATAATACCTCAAACTTTGGAACTGATCTTACTACTGTATAACATTAAGAAAAAAATCACGATTGATTTTTCCAGTACGAAAAGGTCTATTCCAAACACAAGTCAAGAAACACTCACGCAAAGAATATTCGATAGTGGCCACAGATAAAAACGCACGGTTAGGTATTATAGGGCAAGCGTGAGCGGTCTGATTCATGTCGCTCGTCTTTTATTTAAGTCGGGCCCACCACCGTAAGTCATAGCGCATTACCTTTCGTAATTCATTAATTACATGGGAAGCCTCCCTGTTTTGTACAGCTGTGCGTTGATACTGCCGTCGTAGCGATAGCTTTTAAAAACCTCTGCAAGCTTCTCCTGCGTATATTCTTTAAGACTCACCATCTATCAAAACTAAGAAATTAATTCAAAGCATGAGCGGTCATACGCTACATTATCGCAGTTTTGAAGCACATCCCATTTATTCACTAACAGATGCAAGAGAATCATTGGAGAGTGAAGAACGTTAGGCAGATATTATCCAGCTTTCAGTCAAGAAAATAAAATCCAATATTACTGAATGTGAAGAAACAAATCACAGGGCATTATCGAATGCCCAACTGAATTAATTTGAAATTAACTTAAAATTATCACTACCTATTATTAACTTAAAATTATCACTATCAAGTACTGACCACCTCATTCACAAGAAAGGTATCGAAGAGTAAACTCAAAATATTCACAATCATAAATCTTCAATTACTTTTATTTAGACAATTCTTGGAATGCTCTCATGATTTGATGTGAATTATGGCTGCAGATATTAATGCGGAAATTACGCAACATCGGGTTCCTTCAGTATTTAAGAGTTCAGACATTTAATATTTATTACAAAATTGTAAAAAATGCTGCATATCACTAAAGTGACTGTACACTTAAGAATATCATTTTGTTTTCTTGATCACTAATAATGATATTTCATGTCAAATATCTCAACAGTGTCTGTCGACTTTTAAATCCTAAATATGAAATTAGTTGTGCACATATGCTAATAAGAATAATCACGACGTGGCAGGAGCACGCGATGTATCTGCAGTTCTGGTACAGCTTTCTGGCCGTCACGGTACCATGACACAGCTCACACTCACCTGCAACAAAAGAGAAACAACTTTAGTGTACAGACCCAACAACAAGGCCAGACACAAACAAAATGAGACACGAAAAGTGATTAACGATTATATCTTCATAGATTTGCAAGTAACGGCATCAGGAAGGAGAATACACTATTAACCCTTGAATGGCCAAGCAGGATATTGAAATGCAGCTGTTGGTGTGGGTTATCCAAGTAACCCCAATGAAAAGCTGTTACAAAAAAGATGTTATATTGAGTTCAGATATATTTGTTTTATTACTGGATTGTTTATTATCTTACAATATTGTACCAGAACATTTGTTTAAATTTCGTAAATATTTTGTAATATATTGAAAAGCTGAAAAAAAAGAAATGCTTTTGCATACTCATCTAAGTCATATCATATTTGGAATAACTATTATATTGAACCTTTGTAATTTCACATCATTATTATTTCAAGAACACTTGGACACACTTGTAGAGAACTTTTCGAAAATATGTAAAGTAAATATCTACCTCTGAAATCCACTGTCTAATATCTCACCCACTCATAACTGTCGTAAAAGCAGTTTCTTAAAAACTCACGCAACAGAACGGAGAATGTAAAACGCTGCGGGGAGAGTGAAACAAGATAATCGCTAGCTATCAGTACTTACAAGTTTCTCTAACACAATAGTGTCGTATTAGTCATGAGTCAACGGCCAAATACTACAGAAATATAAATCTGAACGTCAAAATATCAACAAGAATGGCAAATGAGGGGTATCTTGAGTGCCCCAGAGTCCTACGTGATCCAAAAACCATAATACTATGAAAAGTGTATTAAAATCTTCAAAACACGTGAGAGAAAAAAATTCTACTATATTCTTTATGCTAATCATAAGGGGCAGAAGAGAAGACTTAGGTCATCCGCTCAACCATGCGAGGGTTAACAGCGCAGATCACTCCAAACAGAATGTCGGTTCGCGAGCCGTGTAACAGTAAAGCAAACACAACACCAAGTCCCAGCCGCCCCTTTGCCTTCTCTTATTTCGCGGAGCGGGCGCGTAACTGCAATCGGCCGCACGGAGCCGCCGCCGCCGCCGCCGGTGGGATATTTTCCAAAAACACCAATCACAATCACAATCGCCATCGGCCGCTGCGAGGGTGAAAACCAATCGCGACGAGCGACCACGCGCTGCGAGCGGAGACCCGCGCCACGCCGCGTCGCGTCGCGCCGCACCGCGCCGGGGGCTCCAGGGGACCACAGGCCGCCCCCGCGCCCCCACCCCACCCCACCCCGCCGCGCCCCGCCCCCGCGACCGCAGGCGCGGCCGAGCGCGCGACAAACACAGCGGGGCGCACGACCCGCGGGCGGCGGCGGCGGCGGCGGCGTGCGCGGGTGCAGCGGGCGTGAAATAACCAGCCGGCGGCAGGCGAGGCGGCGGGAGCGGGAGCGGGAGCGGGGCACGTAGGTGGAGGCGGGTAGCGTGACCGCCCGGCCCGGCCCCGCCCCCTCCCCGCTCGCTCCGCTCTCTCCGCTCACCCGCGCCCGCGGCGCCACCGCCGACACTACAAATATGAACAGCGCCACATTATGGAGGGCGTGGCACCCGCGCCCCGCCCCGCCCCACCACTCCCCGCCCCGCCCCCGCGGCGCCGCCCGTCAACGCGCCCGCGGGACCGCCGCTCCCGCACGCACACACCGCGCCGAGCCGCGCCGAGCCGAGCCGCGCGCTCTTTCCGTTGCTTATTTGTTCGCGCCCCGCCCCCCCTCCACCCCGACCCTTCGACGCTCCAGCCTCGTGCCGATCGCCGTTCGATTATTCGTTCACTTTCATCGCAACTTCTTCCATTCCTGCTGTGGAAATTCGTTCCACTTCCCGTACACATTCGGTAGCGCAAAACATTTCGCGGTTCCCATTACTATCGGATGGAATTCTGCTTCGAAAGATTTTCCTCGTTCCACTGTACCTCCGAAAATTCGTTGATGTACAAGAACCAAAATGGCGATTTATAACTTTGCCTTCCACATTGCATTTACTACTACTATTAGTCGGTCATGTTTCCTCCCTACTGCATTTTCCCTAGTATTTCAGTAGATTACTAAAAATGATGAACGGTAGATAAAAATACACAAAACTGTACTGACATGAATCTTTCAAACATGCCTTATTGATTAATATCGCTGTAGCTTGGAAAAGAGGATACAGAATTACATGCATATTAAAAACTATTTAGCATGGAGATCACCGTCCAGTCACGTTGTAAATGACAGATGTGTAAGGGAATAAGGAATGTAACGATGAATGCTGAATGTGATCGAAATATTTCATCAAGGGAAAGCTTGATTAAATTAGGTGTATCGATATTCCATTTGTATGAAGTATAAAGATTCGTTATACGAGAGAAACGCTGTTTGTTGTGGAAATCAATGTTTCGTAAAGTACCAATGACCTCTGTCGGCATGAGACAGTGTTAACCCTTTAGAAAAGAAGACACAGTTATTGAGTGCTGAAAGTCAATCCCCTGGGCGACCAAATCTAGAGACGTTGGGATGCTTATAAAGTAATAATAAGTAGTTCATTTTCGTAAACATTCCTCCAAAATTGGTATCAATATGAATGCGAGTATAACACTTAATTTCATGCATGAAACGAATACATTCTATACTTTGCAATACAGAAGAATATCCTAGTAATTGTGTAAAATATAAAATATTGACAAAATGTTAACTGAAACAACCAGCTCATATAAGGCATCCTCAAATGTATTGGAATATTAATGATGTATTGGTATTAATCGATATTGGGACCATCGTTACTTAGGACTCCATAATTCCTCGATTTTTGCCATTTTCTTGTTCCTAATCATTCACCAGGCTTATATCCTGTTTTCCTACGCTTCATTCTCATATCTCTTTCTTCGACAACTCGAGCTGTTTCATCCCTAAGGGACACACCACGATATGCCTACACAATTCTTTCTGGTGGCAGTCTTGATTAAGTTGGTTCCAGTTTTTTCTTAGTTTTCATTTATTGATACAATCACTAAATATTACCATATTGTTCCAAGTGTCACATCCACTCAAGCAAACATTACACCATACCTACCCGCACATCCTCTTGAAGTTTTTATTCTCTTCCCTACGCAGTAGCTTCGTGGAGTCGGGAACTTAATTCATTCGTTTTAAGTCGGGGAGCCGTGTGTTGCTGTCACGCGGCTGAAGGAACTAGAGTAAAGAGGGGGAGAGTAAACAACGAAAATTATCTTAATAATAGTTTAAATCTAGTGGTAACAATCTAACGGTGTTCTCTTCCTCATAACTAATTTAATTTCCTTTATTGGTTTTCCTAAATAGCTAATCTTCTCCTAATTTAACTTTCTTTTCTATTTCTAAATGTATGTATTTGGAGTTATCGGTAGACCGACTTCGCCGGCCAGCTACCGGCGTCCCCCATGCCAGGGCCTAATTAAATTCCCGTGCTTGGGGAGTAAGAGAATTATGTGCCGAACATGGCGTATTTTCACCGTAACTAGCAAGATCCGCCTGCTTGAGATTTTCTTCGATACACAGCTACAGAAACTGGGACGATTTTAAAAGAAAGCTACAATTCTATTAGTGCCGCGATCGGGAATCGAACCCGGGGACCACAGCACGGAAAGCTACTACGCTGCCCATGAGCCATCCCAGATGCAATATTTGTAAATAATTCCGATAATCTATTAATTTTTTTGAGGCGATTCACGAGATACTTTAGCCATTCGCACATCAGGCGTCCTCCGCTTGGTCGTAACCCATCCTCCTCGAGCTTTTCTTTTCCACACAGCAACAGAAACTGGGACGACTTTAAAAGAAAGCTACAACTCTATTAGTGCCGCGATCGGGAATCGAACCCGGGGACCACAGCACGGGAAGCTAGTACGCTGCCCATGAGCCATCCCAGAAGCATTATTTCTAAATAATTCCGATAATCTCTTGATTTTTTGTGTGTCGATTCACGAGTTACTTCAGCCATTCGCACATGGCGCGTCCTCCGCTTGATGGTGGCCCCTGCTCCTCGCGGAGGGCGGCGGCCGCGGGTGTGAAGGGGCCCGACCCCGCCGCCGGGCGCGTCACTCTTCATTGAGGGCGCAGGGGCGCGCGCGGCCCGGCCGGACGCGCCCGCCCGCACCTCGCATTTGGACACGGCCCACTTCCAACGCCCACCCTCGCCCGCCCGCCTAGGGGGAGATCACGATGGCGTAGGTTTTTTTAAACTTTTATTTTATTTATTCTTATATTTATATTTTTAATCTTTTTTTAAATTTAAGGTCTCATCAACACGATAAAATAATGGAGGATTGGCGCACAAAATATCGCTCTACAAAATGTATTCTTCCACCAACCTGATGAGAGGGGTGTTCGATTATGCTTCCGAAGTGACAGTTGAGCGATTGGAGTTGGAGGTAATGGATAGGTTTCACAAGTGATTAAGTTTGTTGAGATAGAAATGTATACTGTACGAATTGATAAAAATCATGTTTAAATGTATGTGAGAATATTTATAGGAGTTCTGTGCCACAAAAATTCAAAATTAGGCCAGTCACGTCGAAGGTAAGGGGACGGATCACAATGGTCGAAAGTCAATGAGTTCGCGCTATTCATTTTCTAATGTTTCGACTGTCAGAGCGCCACAGTTACGTATCATCGACTTCCTGTCGATCGCTTCTTTCTTTTTAAGGTCGCATCAACATCTAGGTCATTAGCGACAACTATTGGAGTTAACGGTATGGTAACTATGAGGATGAAAGGATATGGTGATGATAAGGGGTGAAAGGACGAACACAAATACAACCATTTCCGAGACGGGACTCGCACCCGGGACCTTTCTATCCGAGATTGCTACGACACTACTGCCTTTCCGATGGCGTAGGTTGTCGTGGTCTCTGGTGGAGTGCCGTAGACGACCACCCGGACCCTGAGTCTCGCGGCGTCGCTCACGTCGTTAGCTTGAAGGTGTAGGCAGTGAGGAGGCGATGCTAAGATCCTGGTAATCGGGTTCGGCCGGCTACCCGCCAGTTGGGCCTGTGGCGCGTCGCCCTTTGGTCAGGATAGGGCGAAGGATGCTTTTCGGAGTACTCCGGATCCCACTTTTAAGTCCGCCGGGAAACTAGATACCACCCGTCAGGTTGCCCAAGTTCCTGCGTTACCCACGTGAATATGGGAAAGTTTTTCAAACATCAATGTTTTATACCAGAAATATCGATATATTAACATCGATATTTTGCTTTAGATGTTTTCTTCGCATCCATATTTTATTGCAAAAACATCGATGGTTTTTTAATTTTTAATGTTTTTAAATAAAGGGGTTTAGGCACGTTGTAGAGTAGCAGCAATATCGTTGTTTTGCGTCACCCTCTTTATCACTCTGCACATTTCGCCTTTGCACTCTGAGGGAATTTTATGTGGTTTTACTTCGAAGATGTATGAATGGAAGTGACTAAAGCCTAAAGTAGCAAAACATGATGTTCTTTATTGTTAATTTGATTCTTTACATTCGATAATAATTTTTATCAACATAATACTAAAATGCTAGTAAACAAACAATAAAACATATCCCTTTTAATAATGTAATTAACGAAAATAGCATGCTTGTTAGTCTATAATTAAAAATCGATGTTTTAAACATCGATGTTTTTTCGTCAACATTGACATCGAAAACCCTTTAGCGATGTATCGAAACCGATGTATCGAAGTTTTGGTAAAATCTACCATCACTAGACGTGGCTTGGGGATTCCCCAAAGCGTCTCGGTCGCTGGGCGCAACCATATTCTTCGCTCGAAATCCCGCTCGCCCGCTCAACAGTCGCCTCACACGCGCGCGTAGGAGATGCCCTTAGCAACGCTCTATTCTCACGGCTCTGGCACGTTCCGATATCAGAAGCACATCTTCGCACACGAGAAGGAAACCCGCGATTCTAGGACCATATGTGGCTTTCGAGGCCTTAAAGAGCGACTTTTTTGAATCAAAACACATCTCATGGAAAGAACGGAACGTACCTAAAATACACTAAATAAAGAAAGTGAAACGGCATAATCTTTCCGAATTTATTCGTCAAAGATAGAAAAACAGTATATAGTACGACCTCGCATCAATTTTGCTTTCCTGGCATGGTTGGTGGAGAAGGTTTGTTATGATTTTCAATCCAGGGAGACTGACTGAGATTGAATGAGAGTGACCTTGCATTTATGCATAATACTGGAATTTTGATTCGTGGAGGTAAATTTATTTATCAAGGAGGAAGATGAATCAATAACGAAAGACACTATCGAATACTTGTCTTTCTAGAATTTTGAATACGTGATTGCTCAAATGTATAATTATTTTGTGTCACAAACTCCAAATACCGAATTGCGATATGCCACTTTTGCCAACACTAAAAGAATGACTCAAATAACTTTTACACGTTCCCAAAGGCATTCGGCACGATCATTTAATGGCATGATGATCTGACATGCTACACTTTTATAACGCTTTAATCACTGATTGTCAATTTTTTCCCCTGAAGAAACAAGGTGACACATGAATACGTTTGATGTACTTTCATGTGCAGTAGTTCAGAAAATGTATTACTCACGTTTATTATGCCGGGCTTCGTTTCAACTATTTCAAGCAAACCCTTTCTCACACACGAAACTTATTGTTCTGTTAATTACATTTCCTATATTCATTTTAATTGTAAATTGAATTCCTAACTTACGTGAGCTCCTAAAGCCGATCAGATATTTTCATATATCTTAACGTTTATCCCATACCGTTAACGTTTGTCCCATATTTGTTTGTCTTAATAAGTTCATTCTTTCTCCATTCTTGAGAGAGTGACTCGCTTCCGAACATACCTGAGAGACAAAAGCTGCATCTTTTCAAATTCATAACATCACAATGCCTTCCAATATTTTGCGAGAAGAGAAGTATTAATTTGAATACAGCAGCCATGAGAAACACAATCCCATAATCTCTCTTGTACAATTTAATGCTAATATTGTATGTCGTACACGTTCAACGTTACATAAGCTGTAAACAGAACCACAAGAGAAAATTCCACTGGAATTCATACTGCTTCCACCAAGGCGATGTTGAACGAACACAGGCTGCACGGTTACGCAGTGTTATATTCTCACGGCAAAACAGAGCATTACCAGCGCGCGGAGGAACAGACGTTCGGTTGGTAGGCCTGTGGCGGCGGCGGCGGCGGCGGCGGAGCATCAGCGCTCGAGCGGTCGCGCGCCGTCTAAATTAAGGCCCCGCGGGTGACGTCACACTCGCGCGTGCCGCCGCCACCGCCACCGCCGCCGCCGATGTATCAGCGGCGGCCTCATGGGCGGCTTCCGCTGCGAGGCCCGCCGCCTAGCCGCGCCGCGCCGCCCCCGCACGCACTACCGCGCCGCCGCCTCACAGCCCAGCGAGCACAATGAGCGCGCTCCCGCACTCAGCACACACACTCACTCACACACACACACACACACACACACACACACACACACACACACACACACACTCGCGCCGTCGAGCTCAAACTCTCCCCCGCACGCCAGAGCTCTTCCGCAAGCTCACGCACTCTTTCCGGGGCTCCCTCACTTTTTCTGGACACTCTCGCACTCTTCTGGACGTCCCGCACTTTTTTCCACACTACCGCACTCGTCCGTCCGGACGCTCCCGTACTCTTTCGGAACCGCCCGCACTCTCCTGTACTCCCCTCCTCTCGGCGTCGAGCTCAAACACTCCCCGGCACTCCAGAGCTCTTCCGCGAGCTCACGCACTCTTCCCGGTGCTCCCGCACTTTTCCGAACGCACACGCACACTTCCGAACGCTCCTGCACTCTTCCGGACGCCCACGCAGTCTTCCGAACGGCCGCGCACTTTTCTGAACAGCTCCGCACTCTTCAGAACGACCCCACACTGTTTCGGACGCTCCCACACTCTTTCGGAACCGCCTGCACTCTCCTGTATTCCCTTCCTCTCGGCGCCGAGCTCAGACATTCCCCGACACTCCAGCACTCATCTGCGCGCTCCTGCACTCCCGAACTACCCCGCACATTTCCAGACACTTCTGTACTCTTTCGGAACCGCCTGCACTCTCTCGTACTCCACTCCCCTCGCCGTCGAGCTAAAAACCACTTCTACGCACACTCAAGCACTCTTCCGCACGTTCCCGCGCTCTCCCGCACTCTTCCGAACGCACCCGCACTCTTCTGCACCCTCGCACTCTCTTCCGAACGCACCCGCACTCTTCTGCACCCTCGCACACTCTTCCGAACGCACCCACAATCCTCCAGACGCCTCTGCATTCTTCCGGACTCTTCCGTACATCTCCGGTGTCTTCCGCACTTTCCTATCCTTCCCATACAATCTCTGATGTGTGCACTCTCTCTAATTTCTATCTTCAAGATGCTGTCCATCTGGTGGTGTTTTCAGCATTAAGTCCAACTTTACTTTCATCGAGAAGGGTACGTTTAACATACGTTAAGCTTTTCCGCTACTCGTCCAATTGATTTTCTGATTCTTTGCTTCGATCTTTGCGCTTCCAGTTTACATACAATGATCCTTTGCTGCCATTCAGCAAACAGTAGATTATTTTGATTGGTCACTGCTTCTACGTTTATCTCATACGAATTTTCTTCTTCCAAATATCGGCTTAGATTCGAAATGAAACTTTTGTCGAAATTGAATGCCATATTTAGTGAGGAAAGAAAATGAACGTAGTACTATCAATTGTTCTTGTTCCATAAATTTGAGAAAATGTTAAAATCATAAAGTGTGATTCGCAAGCACATGAACTGGCATTGACTCCAGAAAATTCGACTGCATGAGCTTCATTGGAAGACATCTAAATTAAAGATGTAAGAAAAAAGAATTAAAGAAAAAAAGGAATTGCAAATGTTTCCAGATATCTCGTAATAATCCAAATAACAAAAAAACAAACCGATCATCCAGGAAAAAATAAAGATGATGCAATTTTTCAGACATCTTACGAAATTCTAACACTTGAAGATTCCCCGTAGAACTCGCGAGTAGTTTAGTAGTGGTTTTCCCTCAAAAATAAAAGAAAACCGAAAAACACCAACACGGTTTGACTTAAGTTGGTTGTCACACGATGTTGCCGAGCACCACATTTCACTCCCAGTCATCTTAGGAACGAGTTTGGGAAGACCAGGCAACAGTGGCCGCAAGCCAGGCGATGATGGCAACGGCTGCGGCGGTTGTCGCCAGGTGGGGCTGATTACCCCAGATTATATTTGCCTCCTAAGTAGCCGCCCGCCGCGCCACCGCCCCGAAATAGTGAAGGTGACGCCCCAAGACTCCGGGAGTATTCGCTCGGCGCCATTGTGGTCACATGTTCTGTGGTCATTTATATACTTTTAAACCATTGCTTTCCTCACATCACATTGACTAAGAATTTAATACACTGTAGTAAAACTTAAAATACAAAAGTCCACAGCCTTTTGAAAATGCTTCCAAATTAGCATAATTCCTTGAAAATTAGCATAGGTAATACCAGGAGTGTTTTGGAAATTGTCGATAAATCCTCGACTCGCGAAGAGAGGAGGGGATTTATCTGAGACTTTCCAAAGCACGAGTGGTAAGCTACGAATGAAATGATCCGAAAATGTTAAAATCAAAAAGAGCTTATGTTATAGTACATACCCGGTTTATTGGACATCGACATAGCGATCGATATGTACCGCCTCCTAAGACAGATAAATCACCGTATATGATTGGCCAATAGGGAGAAGCGGGAAGAAAAATCGGATAGAAAAACCGATAAACGTTTTCAGATAAACCGCCCTGATTGGGACATTTAATAAACACTATTGGATTTATTTTCATGAGTGGAATAGTCGCAATAATCTCCTGATGCATTTCAGCAACATTATGCTATTGAAACAATATTAATAGTAAAATCAATAATTTCGAATTTTTCAATAGCATCAAGGATTATTAAAAACAAACCCTCTCTCTAACAGTGAGACTAGCCACGTAACTCACTAAATTGAAACAATTCCGTATAGTTGCTTCTGATCAGAGGTTATGTGACCTTCCCCAGAATAACTCGCTGGGAGTTGGAAGACCTCCTCCCAAACGCTCGTGTACTTCCAGCGCAAGCTGCAGCGACAACAGGTTACGATGCGGAAAGCAATGAAACGGACGTAAAAACGCGCAGTGCGTGGCGAGGAGGAGCGCAGAGGGGAAGGGCGGGGCGCGTCGAGAGGGGGCCCTGGCGCCCCTTTACGATCGTCTCGCACACGTGGTGCCTCCCAAATATTTACGCTGCGGCAGTCCGTTTTTTTCGTCGCCCGCAGCGACGGCGCCCGTCGCCCAACGCCCGTCCCTCTCGCCCGCGTGGGAAGACCCGGCGGCGGCGCCCCGTCCCTCCCCGACCCGCCCCGCCCCGCCTCGCCTCACCTCGCTCCGCCCAACCCGACCCTCCCCGCCCTGGTCCGCCCCGTCCCGCCCGGCTCCGTTCCGTCTCGCTCCGCTCCGTTCCATCTCGTCCCGTCACGTCCCAGCCCGCTCCGTCCCGCCTCTCCCCGCCCCGCTCCGCCCCACCCCTCGGCCCCCCAAACCTCCTCGGCCGACGCAACCGCCCACCCACGGAAACGCGGTCGAGGGTCTCGAAGTCACCGAAACGACGGGGTGTCACAGACCGCCAGCTGCCCACACAGTCAGTCATATTTCCTCGACTTGACAGCCACGCTTTCCGAAAGTATGACTCAGAATACCACAATTAAGGTATCGTTACTGGTTTATGAAGAAATTCAGCGTGTTAGACTATTCAGAAAAGAAGATGTTTCTTTCTTTCTTTCTCCCAAGAACTGAGTGAAATCTATACAAAATATTAATTTCTTTGTACGTAAATAATTATTCAATAATATATTAAATATAATATATTGAATTATATTGAACATTGTATACGTACAATGTTGCAATATTTACACCAATGTCGGAAGAAAAAAGTTTTAAATATCAATTTCCCCAAATCAAACATAATGACAAACAGAGAGGGAAAAATTACAATACCAAACAAAGAAATTGAAAATGTACAAGATTACGTTTATTTACAACAAAGAATGTCATTTCAAAAGAAAATGGAAAAGAAATATATACAGGAATATAATCAGGCAAAATTCTAGAGACTAAAATTTGTTCTCATGAATAAAAATTTTAGAATAAAAATGAAAAGAGAAATCTTGACACAAAGCATTTTGCTAATGAAGTACGGCTCACCAACCTGGTCTCTCGGTGGAAAATACCAGAAAAAGATCATGGTGTGCCAGAGAAAATGGAAAGAAAATACTACAAATTACTCCTGCACACAAGATTATAAAAAGGTAGAAGTAAGTAACAGAACACACATTGAAGTCGCCATAGATGAAGCTAAGAAGTTGAATAGGAAATAGGAAGGACATGTTATGAGCTTCCAACAAGGACAGTGGACTCATCATTTAACATCGTGGGACCGGAGGGAAGGCAGCAGGAACGTAAAAAGTCACAAAAAGTTGGACAGATGACTTCAAAAAGATAGTATGGACAAGAGTGTAAAAGACCAGACAGAATGGAAATCTCTGGTGCGAATTATTTACAAACCTATAAATAATCAGTGGGTTACGTGGACAAAATAGAGAACTCACTCAGAAACTCAAGAACTGATTAATACTTTTAAAAAATGGTGTTAAGGATCAAGTGACTTGTGTTAATAATTAAAAAATATTCTTCTAGATGTGGCTGCTCGACAAGCTTTTTTCAGTGTAAACTATCCTGCAAGCAGTCACTTGCCGACATGGACTGTTAATGACTATTAATAACAAGATTAATTTAATTAATTTAATTTCACACTTCAGGTAGACGCTTTCGGCAGAAAGTGTTTCGTCGAAACGTCTTTCTGAATCACACACTTCTGGATCATTCGTTTCACATCTGATATTGTCTCTTTCAATAAGTCGAAATATTCAATAACTTATTTCACACTCATATTCGGAAATCATTAATTTACCATGCCGGATATCGATATACGAAGGCACGTTTTGCGCATTACATTATACTAATATGCAACTGACTACTTTATGCCGTTAATAGTTGCATAATGAAAGTAAGCAAGGACTAGCTCTCATGGATAGGGATCACGAATTTAAACAATATTTTATATTAGTTCGTAAATATATCGTTTTTAATTGTACGTGTTATAATTTGTTGCAATATTCTGGTTTGTTACACACAATTGTATTATTATACCGAGAGTGCAGTCAAGTGTATTATAATACCGAGATATATAATAACAAGTGCATTATAATACCGAGAGTGCAGTCAAGATACTTTCCGGCATATGGTATGTCCACTGTCCCCGTGTTGGGAATTACACTGCTTTCCGCATCGTAACCAGCTGCAGTTTGCGCTGGAAGTACACAAGCGCAGGTCCTCCCATCGCCAACCGCACCGCGCGATATGTGCACATCCCGACATTCCGCTCGCGTACTCACATCGCGGTTCGCACCACGCCAGACCTCGCCCACCCACCCGGGCGCGCCCCGCGCCGGCTCATCGCAAATCTAAAGCTGCTTAATGACGTCGTGCAAGTTCCTCATCTTTAATAAGAGCACGGGTTGATTAAAAAGTAAATCGTCTGTCGTGTTGCGAGGAGCCGTCTTTTGAAGAGCGCCCAGGAAGAAGGGCCCCGGGTGGGCGGGGCTGCGCGGAGGGGGGGGAGGAGGAGGAAGCGGGGAGCGACCAAGGAGGGCGGCGACGACGACGACGACGACGGAAAGAAGGCGAAGACTGAGGGGGTCCTGATTAAACCCAATTCATAACGCTTGCCTTGATATCCTCTTTGCTTTGACTTTGCCACAAAGGCGCCGGGGGGCGGGGCGGGGGTGGAGAGGGCGCCTGAGCAGGCTAATATCGCAGCGGCAGCGACGCGCGGGGAGCGGGGCGGGGGCGGGGGCGGGGGCGGGGCGGCGGAGAGACGCGCTGGCGGCGGCGGCGGCGGGCGCCGCTCGAGGACGAGGCAAATTGGGCTTAGCGCACTTGTGGGATAATTGAATAAATATTAGAAAGAAGGAGGCGCCGTTTGCCTTTGAGGCACCGGTAAGGAACAGATCGAGTTTGGCGGTTCGCGCCCCGTGCGACCCCCCCTCGTCCTCCTGGCGGCGCACCGGCCGGCGCTCTCGCCCTCACGCACCCTCCCGCCCCGCCCCCCTCGCTCGCTACCTCCGCCAGGTCCTCTCGGAGATTAGACAGTTAATTGCCAGGGCCTAAATCCACGGAGGGCGCTTAGGTGAGGCCCTCGTGCGGGGGGACAGCGGGGGGC
The DNA here is from genome assembly GCA_011170035.1 of Teleogryllus occipitalis. NCBI lineage: Eukaryota > Metazoa > Arthropoda > Insecta > Orthoptera > Gryllidae > Teleogryllus > Teleogryllus occipitalis. The sequence goes on along the minus strand of BLKR01005683.1, from coordinate 44,721 downwards.
GGGGGCGGGACACGCCGTTCAACCAACGGGCCGGGGGGAGAGGGGGGGTCTATTCAGCGCCCCGTCCCTGCTCGCCGCTAGACCGAAGTCCGCTCCTTCGCCCCCCGCCCCCCCAACTCAAAAAAGAAGAAAAGCCCGTCGCCCGCCGCCCAAATTCCAACAGGTAGTCCCGCGCTGTTGCCACGTGTCCGCGGCCGCGGAGGTGGCGGAATACGCACCTCGGGTGGCGCCTCGCGCCATGCAGCGGAGGCCCTGGGCAGGACGGGCCCAACACCCGGCGCCGCCCCGCAACGCAAACACCAGAGGACATCCCTGGCCCCGCCCCCTCCACCGAAACGCGGCCTCGTCACACGCGATTCCGCCCTCCCCCACCACCGACACTAAAGGAAACTAACGACATACCTAAGTGATCATTAAAAATATCTCCTTGAAAATGGCTCTAGCCTGCTTGAGATCTAAAATGATTCACTTTCCATAAGGATTCAATACAACCAGCGCACCACACATTCAACTATAGTTTCATTCTTATTTTTCCTACGCAAAGATGTCACAATGTTAAAGATGTTAAAGTACGTTTTTAAAAATTTGATATTTTATTGATCACATTATTTTTCTCTTAGCATACACGCATACATGTCTAATATTTATATTCTTAAACATGATTAAACTAACAGATGATTAATATCGGATCTTTTATCAAATGTAACCGTTCCGACTTTCACTCTTAACAAGCACGTGTTACAAAAATGGCGTTTGAGAAATGTTTATTGTTAATTTAAAGGGGAAAATATGAACATTTTATAACTCACATACTGTACAGACGTAACTTGCAAACGTTTCACAGGTATCAAAAAATTCCACAAACGAATTATTCGACAAATTTTAACAAATATAATGATTCACTATTTTTAACAATCCTGAAGGACAATTAAAATATTACAAATGGGGAGTAACATCAAACGAAAATGTTTAGACGGCCATGACATGACGAACAAGTACTTATGAGAAACGATAAACATTCACGTGACATTAAGTTGTCGAATTTAGAGGTCATTTGGTGAAATCCAAGTCTCAAAGAAAAGTTACTACGCAGAAATGTGCAAGTAATCTCCCTCCTGAAAATTAAAAAGTCTCAGAATAATGCCATTCAAATTTCTACTACAACACAAAATAGCCTCATATTCCAAACAGAGTCTCCGTGACCCTGCTAAAAAAAGAACAGCCCTCAAGATCATTGCGGCAATATCGCAAGAAACGTGTCGCGAGTCTGTCGCAGCCGTCACCGCCACCATACGCGCCCCCGCAGCCGCTGCCACCGAAGCCGCCGCGCCCCGCCACGACCGCCCACCACACTGCCGCCGCCGCCGCCGCCGCAGACGCCGCGGGAGAGTTTACGAGCCACGCGGTCTAAAATACCGCGCGCGGGCCGTATTTCTTGGCGGCGTCGGCGGGGCGGTGTGGGGGCGGGGGCGAGGGGGAGATCGCGGCGAGCGAGCGAGCGCCCGCCCGCCCCCTGCCGTGCGACGGCGTTGGCGTACGGCGCGCGTGCGTGCAGCGCCGGTCACGACACGGCAGCGCTGAGACGGGAGCCGAGGCGCGGGGGCGAATGCAGAGCGCGGCGAAGCGGGCCGGGGCGGGCGGGGCGTGGCGGGGTACGGCGGGACGTGGCAGAGCTTGGCGGGACGTAGCGCGTCTTGACGGGGCGGGACGGGACAGATCAGGGCGAAGGGCGTTGAGGAGAAGGCGGGATGGGACGAGGTGGAGTGGAGCGGGGTTAGACATGACGGGCCGGGGCTGGAGGGGACAACACGAGGGGAGGCGAGGAGAGGGCGGGGCGGGTCGCGGCGGAGCGGGGCTGGACTTGACGGGGCCGGGTGCGATGATCGTACAGCAGAGCAGAGCCGGACAGAGACGGCGTGAGAGAGAGGTGCGAGATATGGCCGCGTGTAAGACGGGGCAAAACGGGCGCCGCGAGGTGGTGATCTGGACTGGGCGGCGTGGAGTGAGACGGGGCGGCGCGGGGTGGGACGGGGCAGCGCGAGGTGGGACGGGGCGCGGTGGACGGGGCGGCGCGGGTGGGATTGGCGCGGGCTGGGACGGGGCGGTGGCGCGGGGTGGGATGGGGCGGTGCGGGGTGGGACGGGGCGGCACAGGGTGGGACGGGGCGGCGCGGGGTGGGACGGAACAGCACGGGGTGGGGCGTGGCCGGGCATGGTGGGACGAGGCGATGCGGGAGGGACGGAGCTGGGCGGCATGGGACGGGCCGAGTGCAGCGAGCGAGGCGCATATGCCCCGGGACGAGACCGTCGCCAGCGACGCGGAGGCGTGAACTGAAGTCACGGAGGCCGAACTGAAGCGAGGCCACGACGCCGGAGGAGACTGGCAGCCGAACTGGGAAGCTGGAGCCAGAGCGGTGGCTGCGAAAGAGGCGCGAACGCAGCGGGCAAGTGCACGGGGCCAGGGGGCACAAGAGGGCGAGAAAGAGACTGTGCGGGGGCGAGTCCCCGATCAAGAATGTTTACACGGAATAGGTGGTTTCCGTGTAACGCTTCGCACTCAGAAGAAGATAAACGCCAGCAAACGAGGGCGCGTTTATCTTCAGAACGAGGGCAGAAAACGCGCAAAAAAAACGCAGCAAACAGATAGCGACGGCGGGAAAGGGAGAGGAAGAAGAGGATCGAGAGTGTCCGTCGATACGTGATCCCGGCAGAGGGAAGGTGCGAACAGGGGGCAGAAGCGGGGTGGGTGGGATGTGTGCGTGGAAGGCGAGAACGAAGGCGAGCGCGGGGAGTGCGAGCGAGTGGCGAAAGCGGGGAAGTGGAGCGAGAGGGGCGGGGCAGGGCGAGCGTGCGGCCGCAACTTCACCTGCCCGCCGCCCCCCTCTCCTTCCGCCCGTCCGCCGCCGCCAGATTTGCCTCATTAGCGAAAGCCGCGGGCCGTGTACACGCTAATCTACACGTGACGGCGGCGGTGGCGGCGTCGATATGCGGTCCGTTTGATCGCGGGCGCGGCGGCGGCAGTGGCGACGGCGCGAGAAGCAGCGGCGGTTCACGCAGCGCTGCTCTCCCCCTCGGCCGACTCGGCAGAGGAGCACGAAAGAATACGCGGCCCACAAGAGTTATTATGCGTACGGCTCCTTGCGGTTTTCGGCTCTCGTTTCGAGAATTTTAGCACTCAATAAGACGTGCGGGAAGTAAAAACGGTACATTGTGTTGCTCGGAATCTGAAGTGGGGAATAAATACGGACAACTAAAACACAAATTTTCATAGCTTAGCCTATGTTTGGAAGTTGTCTGTAGGTATCGAATTATAATTTTATCACATAATAGAAGGTATGATCCATGCAGTTTTCAATATTTTGAAAGAAATATCATTATCACTGAGATCATCATTGTCCTTTGGTTTTACGTGGTTGTTTATCTATTAGAAATTCAAGGAGGAGTCCCGCCCTCAGTTTTATTACTGTCCCTTACTATCATTGGCGGTCACTATCACTGTCCGTTCTATCAATAATGCCCCTGCAGTAGCCTCCCACTTCTTCGCTCCGCCGATGTCCACAGTAACATAGCGACTCTTCACAGCCGCCTGTGGCCCACGGGTCCCATAGCGACTCTAGGGACTGATTCGAGTTAGAGAAACGGTGGTGCACGCCGCAGTCCGTGCACCCCTACCTGCGCTTTCTTCCCTTTGTCCGCGGACAAATCACAAACTCCTTATCTTAGCCCTACTTCTTGCCAGGAAGAGGGAAGACACGGCACGGGAAAGAAAGGTTATTTATTTCAATGACACGCGACGGTTTGAATAGGCCCTCACTATCCCACCACACAGAAGCAAATAGCCATAGCCAAGGCGGGATTCGAACCTGCGACCCTTCGAGTCGAGACCGCCAAGGCGCGTCCATCCTACCAATCTCTGTAACGCAGTAGTATGCTAATCTCATCACCATGTGGTCAGCTAATCTCATCACATCATACTATCATTACTACTATCATTTTCGTCAAGTTTCTTTTCAACAATACATTTTATTAACTTTTAGGGACATTTTGCAAGCTTTGATTTCCCCGTGCATTTCATATTTTGTCTGCTTTTAAAAAATTGGTCATGCCACTCAAGTATGTCGCTCTTAATGTGAAAAACACTTGTTCACAACATGAGCTAATCATCAATAACATGTCCCTCGAAAAAGGATGTCCATTTATCGAAGAGAATAGGGAGCTAGTTCCCTAGTGGCATCGCCCCTCGTGACAGTGACACGTCCACGGCCATCGGGCTACGCAAGTAATGCGGAGAAACAGTTAAATTCCTTTTCACTTTTCCCCATAGCACGTCATACGCAGTTTTTAACGGTTTTTTGACGTAAAATAAATAAATAAATAAATAAAATTAAATTGTGCAATTAAAGAAAAGTGCAGTTAAAGAAAGTGGCTATGATGGGCACTATGACTTTTTTGTAATATTAAAAATGCATCTCCAATTATTCAAATAGATTCCCCTCCTCCATTAATAATGCACATGTTATTTCTAAACTATCTGATTTACCACAGTAATCCAGTTCGTGAAGAAACATTCCTTCTTGGGAATTCGGTAACATAATGCCCGCGGATTGTATTTTACTGTTACTAAATCATCTTTCAAAATACCTCCGCCACTTCAGAAGTCAATTCAGTCATAACCTACAACAAATCTAACCCAAAGAATATGTTTTTTCTCTTCGACTGTTAGAAACACAATAGGAATTCCTAGTTTTAACCGAGAGGCACAGCAACTTCACGAAAGTATACTCTAATACTTATGACGGGTGTGGTCTGAGAAGCCGTTTCCTAATTGTCGGGTTTAAATATTCCTTTTTAACAAAACACGTACACATGTTTTCTGTATTCCCAGACCGTTCGTGCGACTTAAGGGTTTTGTATTTGACAGCGTACACAGAAACATTACCCGCGCGAGTAGTACTTAAGACGAGCGTCCAACACTCCCGCTCTCAATCTCCTTCCGGTCTACGCAGGCTCCAGCCGCTTTTCCGGTGACCAGCCACCCCGTCAACTTCCGGCGAACACCGGGTAAGCCAGCACCGCTCGCATCTCCGCCGCAGCAGCGAGACGCGAGGCGCGCGACCGCGGCGCGGGGCGTGGCGTGGCGGGGCGGGCAAGCGAGGGGGCGTGGCGGGGCGGGAGGGAAGGGGAGGCGCGTTCGGTATCGACCGGCGGCGGATCGAGAGGCGCCTCCGAGACGGCGGCGGCCACGGCTGCCCCCGCGCCCGCGCCCGTGACGCGCTCCGAACGCGCAGCCAATGGGGTCGCAAATTAGCGTCAAGAAGGGCGCAGGGCGGCGGCGGCGGTGGTGTCGGAGCTCGAGGCACAGCCTCCGGCGCTCCCTTCGACCGCTCCCGCCCTTCGCTCGCTCGCTCGCCTACCCGCCCGCCCGCGCCACACCGCGATATCGTGAGCGCGCTCGCTCGCGGAGCTTATATTCAAATGAGAGGGATTGCTTTGAATACACAAGCGCGGCGCGGAGCGGAGCGGCGGCGTAAGGCGGGGCGAGGCGGGAAGGGACGGGGTGGCGCGCAGCGGCGGTGCAAGGCGGAGCGGGGCGTGGAGGATTGGGGAGGGACGGGGGGGCGGCTCAGCACGGAGCGGGGCGGAGAGACGGCGCGAGGCAGAACGCAGCGGGGCGGGGCGGGGCGGAGCGGCGGTGCAAGGCTGGACGGGACGGGGAGGAGCTGGGCGAATCGGGGCGGGGCGGGGCGGGGCGGAGTCGCAGCCGGCGCGGTGCGGCCGCGCGCGCGGGCGCGGGACCCGCCGCTAACGACCTTTTAAAAGCGGCGTTTTCCGCATAAAGACCAATTTTCTGCCATCAATTCAACGAGAGCGGCGGCGGCGGCGGTGGCCCTCGCGGGTCGCGGCCATTTGAAGACCCAGCGCGCGGCGCCGGCGAGCAGTTCCCGTGGCGCCAAAACGCGGAACGAGGCGCGCGCAATGCAGTGCTAGTCTCATTCTCACTTCCACTGAACTAGAGGAAACGCATTTACGAGACTGAAGGTCACTTCTGAGATGGTGGCTCCTCTACTCACACGCTGCAGCACATATTTTCTTCTAATCTGCTATCGATATCAATTTTGTTTCCTTGTAGCTTTCTGCGTACCGAAGTTGAAGTTGTGGCGGTAACGAAAAGGGGAATGAGTAGAGGAGAATCTACTCAAGTCTTACGAATTGTCTATATTATAGATTAGACATCATTGGGCAGAGCCCGCTAAAAACTACTTCGCGGGTGATACAACCGTGCATCCTTATCAACGTTATGTAAGAGTAGACACGGATTTTGATGACCTAAAACATCATCAAAAATGGTCAATAAGATGCTCTCAAAATGTTTCTAAAATGCCCCAAAAGCAAAGAAAAATGACGCAAATCATTTGGTCGAAACCAGTTCAGATAAAGAACTCTAGCTATTGGATGTGTTACTGATGTTATCGAGGCTTCTTCGTTTCGGTCAAGTGAACTCAGCTTGCCAACTTTTGGTTTGGACTGCTCTTTACCAGGAAATCTCTGCCTCTAGTTATCGTCAACATTCGCCCACCCGACAATGGTGCTCATAGGCGTCACATACAACAGCTGACATTACAAATTTTGAGCGAAGAATCGAATAAGCTACTCAGGAACATGATCGAAAGACTTTCCACCTTGATCAGGAATTCTTTGAAGAACATTTATTGACTTTCGTAAATATTTGAAGCAATAACATTAAAATGATATGAACATCGATTAAATCAGCAAAAAAAGCTTTAACAAATGTAGAAAATGGGTAAAAATGACTTATTAGACAAAATAGAAGAAAAATGCAAAACAAAATGTCATAAAATGGGTAATTTCCTTCAGTCATAACAAAATGAATGTCTACACTGAAACGCATTGTTCTATATTGTAAAGAAAAAATGACATTTTATTGCAATCCACCAGCTGATTGAGGAGCAAACATTGAAAATGTGACATGGCCATTTGGTAAAAATTGCATTCTTGTTGTTTTAACCGAGAATTTTCTTTCCAGAAAAAAGTGAGTTGTCGTACAATACATTAAATAGTAAAGTTGAATTAAAGACGGAGTTGAAAAGTGTAAATTTGTGATAACTTTTAAATTTTATTGGAAAAGAATGATGTGGACGTGCCACGTTTTTAATGTTTGCTCCTCATGTATGAGCCTGTCCGGGAGCGCGGCTGCGGGAGGCCTAGGTGTGTCGCTTTTCACTGAGAGATGTTTGAAGGTGTCCGCGGGCGCCGTAGCTCAGGAGCAGCCCCAAACCGTCCGGCGAAGCCGAGGCGGAGGCGCGGCGGGCTTCCCACAATGGGCGTGGGCGTGGGCAGGACGTGGTTCAACGCCCGCCCGGCGCCGCCGCCACCGCCGCTGCCGCAGTCGGCAGCTGGAGAGCGACCCGGCCTCCCGGTCAACGAGGAGTGGCGCCCGCTCATTTTCACTGAGGTCGCCCGCCCGCCCGCCCGTCATGCCCCGCCCCGTCCCGTGCCGCCACGCCACACCCCCCCCGGCCCGGCCCACCCGCCCGCCCGCCGCCCCGACCCCCACCCCGCTCCGCCCCACCCAGTCCCGCCCGCGCCGCGTCCCGCCCACGGCACAAAAGCCACGGCTTGCTGCTTCGCGGAACCCGTAGCTCAGCAGCCGGCGGGCTAGCTTCCAATCTCCGGGGACTGGGGTTCCGAATCCCACCCACGCAGAGCGAAATTTGAGAGGAAACTCGGTTGGGCTTTTCTCGGGGGCTTGGGAGGGGGCGGGTTTCGTCTGCTGCTTATTCTACCACTATCATTTACAAGTCACATTATTATCAATGTCATCAATTCATTCACCAACCCACAAGGTCACTCAGGTTCAGCATTTCGCTAGTTGGGAAGTGCCGCTGATCGGCTGGATCAAGGCGGCATACGGAAGTCGATAAACAGGAAATTATAGAAACATACCTCTTGCAGCTTGAAAAGCAAAGAAGAATACTATTGTATGTACGTAATTTCTACTTTAACGACCCATCAGTAAAATTACGCACATAGCGAAAGTTCTTCGGAAACCCGACCTTTTGGAAAATTCATTCAGTGCCTTCATTCTTTCCTTTGAAATTCCCTTTGAACCAGCCGTTCGTGTCTTCACTAAAATCGGTACAGTGCAACACGGTTTTCCAAGCATCCGTTAGGTTTTTTCGAGTCTTCATCCAGAAGAGAACATTATTCTTCTGCTAATAAGTTTCATTTCCACTTACGGGGATATAACACGTACATTAACTACCAAACGCATTAACATTTGCACTTTCGGCCATGCAACGAACTTCGCAGTCCGGGAGGTCCTAGGTTCAACACCATACTGTTCCCGATTTTTGATACTAGGAAAAAATGATGTCACCACTTGGAGGAGAATTCCGGAAGTTGATTGCTAATAACTTCCATGGTTTCCTTCGATCCTCCTCCACCTCCGCTAGAGAAATACCATAAACAACGGGCAACGGAGCGCGCGTCATCTTGCCTCCCTTGACCCTCACCCCATCCTACGGCCAAGCAATAGGTACTCTCATATCTCCGCAAGACCCGTTCCCCGCGATCTGAAATTATCACCACAGTACAGCGTGTGCACATGAATGTCAGACTTAGACCCGCATTGCACTATAGGTTGTTTTCCTAATCGAACTCTATTACAACTCTTTGTTGACATTGGGACAATGTTTCCAACGTACGCAACAGCTTCTTACCAGCAACCCAGTTTACATGTACTTACTTGAGTCGCTGTTTGAAGGACTCTCCCTCATCTGCGCTGACACACAGTGAATATTGCTTTCAACCAGAAAGAACTACAACAACAAAATAATCCATTGTCACGGTCGGAGAGACTATTGATTTGAATAATATTAGTAATATCAATATAATTTGTTATAATATTGATATCACTGTTATTGATATTATTGATATAATTTATTGATACAATATATTTATATTGTTATAATTATAATCAATAATATTTTAATATTGGTTTCTTCTTCTCAACAACTCAGCAAATATGGTCTTCCAGCTAAATGGATGACTTACTATTTCAACAACGTTCCGTGGACCGTCTCCCTAACCAATTCAAATCTTAAATTCTCAACTCTCAGTACCCGTACAACATTACAATTCCACACATCTACCTTCCCCATTATTACACTGTTATATTCTCGAACATAAAATTGGCATTAATGGCCCCGCGCACACCTTTGGCCGCTTCGATCGCCCCGCCCCCCCCGGAGGCTGGCGCCGCGCAGCGGAGGAGCGCGCGCCGGCGCCGCCGGCTATAAACAAGTGAGTCACGGGCGGCGCCACTTCCGCCGCGCGCCGGCGCCTGCGGGCTGTCACGTGCCGGCCCCGCCCCTCCCTTCCCCTCGCCTCCCCTCCCCCCGGCCACGCGAGATTCATCACGATATTTATTAACCCGAATCGCCTGACCATCCTTTGGAAAACCAAATAACGTCACTTAACGAAAATTGCGAACCTGTTGCAAGACGTAATTGCCCTGGATCCCAATAATCGGCATTATTGTTATTCAACCACAGGGTGTTTTTGTAAAAAAAGGGGGGGGGAAGCTATTCTCCATGTACGTTAACTGGCCTGTATAAGATTTTACATCACTCTATTCACTTCACTATTTCACTTTTACGCTTCTGGAAATGTTGGAGAGTCATAAAATGTTTCCATTTCAACATATCCTCTATCTTCCTAGTTATTATGTTAGTCTTTTAATTAGGGTAATACTTTTAACAATAATAATAATAATAATAATAATAATAATAATAATAATAATAAGAAGAAGAAGAAGAAGAAGAAGAAGAAGAAGAAGAAACAAGAAGAAAGTTTTAATACCATATTATGCTTCTATGGTTTTCCGTTCTTTGTTAATTCATTAGAAACTCACCGATGGCAGCAAATACAGTCGACTCCGGTTATAGTGAACTCGGCTATAGTGAAACCTCGGTTATAGCGAACTTAACTCACTGCTCCCGTTTCACTTACATTACATTTCATTTGAGCATACGAAGATTCGGTGATAGTGAACCGGAACCACGGCTATAGTGAACGTAGGAAATACGTCCTGGAAATTAATACTCTTTATCACCTCAGAATTACAATTTCGAATACTGCGCAGCTTGAAAAAAAATAGCATCGTACAAAGGTCATAATTGAAGCTACCACTGAGGTGAAGATAGCGGACCAAAATGGGCACCTCACTCACGACCTTATGCCACTCAGTTTCACTGTGGACACAAATGTCGTGTCCTGCGTGATCTACAGCTAGCGGTGGCGACGTGCGATTGCTTGCTTCAATTTCTATCTTGATGGATTTTTTTAAAGAGCAAATAAAGATATTGAAAGTTCCAGTTCGTGCTGTTAACATATTTGGCTGACTTTCTATGTTAACACAATCAATCGTTATGAAGAAATTTATTTAATTTTGACATCATCAGATATATTAAACCTCGGATATAGTGAACCAAAAATGTTAGTCCTCAGAAGTTCACAATAACCGGAATCAACTGTATGTACCATCAGTAGCAAATTTTCACCCTCAATAACCAACATCAATCCAGACAGAACAGGATGAAGCAGCACACCGAAGAGAGAAGAATACTGTGCCGTAATCCCCACGCAGACAGGAGCTGCGAGAGACCTGCAATCGCCTAAAGAATTCTCCATCTTCCCAACACATGTACTGAACGCGAGCGCCCTGCAGCCGGGCATCTAGTGTGAATCCGCGCGAGGGCAGCATTCGCGGCGGCCGCGATAGCGCCGTTCTCGCTCCAGTTTGCACCTCAGGGGGGCGGGGCGGGGGGCAGCGCTGTGGCCGATTCGCGCTCCGCTGGCCTCCCGCCGGGCCTTTGAGCCGGCGCTTCAGGCACCGCGGTGGCGGCGGCGGCAGGTGCGGCGGGCGGCGGGTGCCAGGCGCACGGGGTGACCGGTGGGTGACGGCGGGTGCGAAAATTCCCAGCAATCCCCGCGCGACGCCGTTTGAAGTGACCGGCGGCGGCGGCGGCGGCATTCGGAGGCGGCGACCGCGCCGCCGGTCTCGCGCCCCGCCCCCTCCCCCTCCCCCGCCCTTCCGCGCCGCGCCACCGCCACCGTCGCCGCATCTTTGGCGCCCAGCGAGGCGTGCGCCGCACCGGCAGCGGCGGCCGGTGGGCGGCGGGCGCCGGCAGCGATCCGCAAGACGGGGACGACGCGGAACAACAAAGCCGCGTCGGGGCGGGGCGGAGCGGGGAGGCGGGGCGGGGGCGGGGGCGGTCAGTGCACGCGCCGCTGCGTCGCCCGCCGGCGCGGAAGGGCGGGGCGTGTGCGCGGGCGCGCGAAGCGACCGACGGCGCGCCGGTGTGCGGGCGGGTGAGGCCGCCACCGCCACCATCGCCTCCCGCAGAGTCCGGGTGAGGCCGCGCGCGCGCGCGCGTCCGCCTCACAATCTCGGAGCGTCGACGGGCAGCGCGCCGCGCCAACGCCCCCTGCCACCCCCCACGAGGCGCGCCCGCATCCGCGACTGCTGCCCGAAAACAAAGCGTGGTCCGTCGGCCCCAGGCACCGCCCCGCGCAATTCCCTTGCAGGAATTCAGCACCCTTCCCGCGCCCGAGACGGGATAAAATTCGAAGGGACGGAGGATCCTATGTGTCGCCTTGTTCATTCCGTTTGCTGAAAACTTTCCTGAAAGGACGGGAACACTAGGATGCACTATCCATTTTAGACAACACAGCCGGCTCCAGGCACCGCCTGCGCAATTCCCTGCAGGAATTCAGCACCCTTCCCGCGCCAGACACGGGGTAAAATTCGAAGGCACGGAAATTTGCTGAAAACTTTCGTGAAAGGAAGAGGACACTGGGAAGCATTATCCATTTTAGACAACACATCGTAGAATACTCCTTGTCCTTGTTCTTTTTCAGTACTAATTTAACATTCTTACCTAGCGTGGTAAAATTATTTCAATTCTATACTTTACTTATTGCATAGCCAGGTACAGATTTATCCGGTCTATTCCTTATACCAAGATCACAATACTCTGAGCTGCAGGGGACCAGATAAGTTTTGCAATATTTCACAATATTAACGCGTTGAGATGAGAGAGCTCGTTTGGCGCAGTCACTAGCCCATCCGCCTGCCAGAGCAGCTGTGAGCACACGGGTCACCAACGAGGCCACGTATAGCACTTAAATCTACCTTGGGGGATTGGCCACCAATTGTTCGTGACGGGTTGCTCTCAAACTACTAGCTAAAGCGTATTTCTATCTCATTCACGTCGAACTAATTACTGGATAATATACGCGACGAGATAAATATTTCTAGTCAAGAAAGAAAATCTCCTCTTTTTGATGGTATTATACGAAATGTTTTCAATACTACCTCTTCGAACTTATTCTCGGGAACGCTCTTGGAATCCCAACAGAAATTGCGATTTCAGTGGGGGCGCGGCGGGCCGTTAGCAGCAAGGAAATGGGTGAGGAATGAGGGGTGGGCGATCTCCGGGGCACTTTCCGAGTCACGAAACCCTGAAGCGAGCTCGTTGGCCACGGATTCGCTGCTCAGGCTTGCGTCTGCAAGGGACATAAAGAAACTTGGGCAAGAGCAGCATAGAAAATTAAGGAAGGTGTGGGAGTCATTATTCAATGACCGCGCGGACTGTCATTATTTATTGACTGAGAAAGTTGCTGCAGCGAAACAAAGAAAACAGGACTGAATATTATTACGAATTCATGGAAAGCAATATTACAACCTATTCAATCAATCAATATTTTACTTGGCAAAACTCAGGTCGTCAGGCCCGCTCTTTCACCTAACCACGAAAATTTCGCTATGCTCATTTCACCATCTGGGGGAGAAAGAAAGTATTATTCGGGCGGCAAATTTCACTCGGGGATTTAAATTTAGCTCAGAGGCTTCTTTTAGATTTGAGAATCTTTTACATGCAGTTAATATACAGCAAGGGACAGCCGGCTTTACTTTCCCTCCGAAGGAAAGCGTACGAAGGATTTATCCGCCTTTAAAAACCCCCGGCTCGGGTTTGAACCCGCAAACTCGACTATAACAGCCCGATACGCTAACCGTTATACCATCCAAGCTAGAGCATTACAGGATAAGATAAGAACTGTTTAAGAATCGTTCCTGCCCTCCTCGCAGGACGCGCCTCGCCCTTTGCAACCCCTCGGAAGCAGCGCTTAAAAGCCGGCTGGGCAGAAAAGCCCCGATCTGGGCTTAGCTCCGTGCGGCCAAGACACCTGAAGCGGCCGAGGCTTCCATGCAAATAGCGCCCGGGGCGCGCCCTCCGCGCGTAATCCGCCGGCCGCGGCCCCGCCCACGCATCCTCGGGCACCGCCGGACAAAGGCCGGGGCGGCGGCCGCGCAAATCCCACACGCACACGGCAGCGATCGCACGCCAGGCATTCTTCCTCCTCTCCACAATGCATAGCATTATAAAAAGGTTCTCAGAACACTATAAATATCCTGCGATATTATGAATTGTTTGTACATTTATTTAAGAATATTAATAATGTTGGTATTTTTTATATTTTGCTTTTTTTTTTTGAAATTGGAAACTCGGAGTTTTAATTTAATAATTTAATAGTTGAAATTTAAACTACTTCTGATAGACAAACTACCAGAAGTGTCATGGCTGCCTTGGCTTAGAGGGTCGCGGATTCCAACCCCGTTCCGGGTATTGATGTTTGTGTGTGCTTGTATGTGTGTTCCGCTACCGTTACTCCAAAGTTATAAAACCAATGTTAAATTATAGTGGTCGCGATATGACCGTTGCAGATGAAGAGCGAGCTTAAATAAGTAAAAAGAGGACACCGGCAGACAAAATGAGAATAATTTTAAAAAAAAACTTAAAAAATTGTTTTGAAGTCAAATTCAATTTTTATATTCATTGATTCCTTTTAAAAATGTTTTGCTTATTTTTTTAAGGAGTTCCGTCTTTAAATATATTTTAAACCACCCTTCTCGCCCTACTGGTCTGGTCCAACATCCCGCTACAAACATACGGTCACCAGGTTGTATAGTTTCATTCTGTAACGGATTGAGCAAAGAAACGTTGTTCCCTTCGCTGCAAATATGCTCTTGGTTCACTTTCATTATATATTAACTTAAATTACTTACAGTATTGTACATGCGAACAGAGACTTTACTTCGGTTTTCGGTAGCCTATACATGTTTCGTTCTGTCTAGTGAATCTCTGTTTGCTTTAGTAATTCGTATGTTTCCCAAATTGTATGAATATGTGGTCGGTGTATTATTATTATTATTAAAAACACTTAGAAATATGCTTATGACAAGCATTCACACGAACGATCTCTTTATTGCCGTAAATCAATTGGGCAGCGATAGATGTAAGTTACTCAGCGCTTCCTCACATATCGTTAAAACATCCTTTTGTTTGACGTTTTAATACTTGTCTGTCTGTATCGATAGTGCAATGGAGTTGCTTTGAGCAGCGTTCACCGATGTGGAACTGAAGGCTTGCAGGTTCAAGTTCAAGGCGTGGGGCGTTTCTCCATGCGATTGTGGTGTAGTTGGCTCCTCACGTCATTACATCCGTAATTTGAATCTGACGGGAACCAGCATCACACGTAATAAATCATCCCTCATTATCATTCACCCCGTGATATCACCCCTACCATCATCCACCAGTGGAAAGCAAAGGTCAACCCCTACGGCGATCACCTACACAGGAGGAAAGAGGGAGAGCACTCCTCCCTGGTCTTCGCTTGGGGAGTGAGATAGCCCTCATCAATCGTTCCTTTACAGTATTGACGATATTACTATATTCTAACACTCATTGAGAGTGACGTGGGGGCTCACGGGCTCTCAAGTCCGCCAGCAGTCTTTTATGCAGAGATCGCCGAGGGCGTTCTGGAGCGGAAGGGTGGCGCATCTCGGGGAGGGGGTACAGGGGGTGGGGGCGAAGTGCTTGCGGAGCGCCACCATCGCCACCGCCCCATTGTCCGCGAATTAACACAACAATGGCGCGCGCGCGCCGCGGCGCAGGGCGGGGCAGTTATGATATTAATAACCGTGTTTAACATGTGAATGCGCACAGCTCGGGCGCTGCCCCACGAGGGAAGCAGTAGCGAATTCAAGTGGCGACGATCGACCGGCAAGGGGCCGTCGGGCGGGCTTCTCGCAACACGCCCGGGGGGCGGGGCGGAGCGGATGGGGTGCGACCCAAGGCGTGACCGGAGTCATGTTCGTCAGATACAACCATGTGTGAATTGAACGCCGGGGGGGGGGGAGTGGCCGAGGGATGGGCCCGGAAGAAAAAGGGGTTAAGCGGGCGACCGCGCCGCTTTGCGGGTGACTGTGGCCTATGGATATGAAATTAATGCGCGCGATTTTCGCGAGGGGCGCCCGCGAGGGGGCCCAACAAGTGCCCCGCGCGGGGCTGCGGCGGATCGGGGAACATGTTCATCGCGAGGGGGCGCCCGCCCCACAATAGAGCGATCCGAGGAGCACGGAAGGGGCGGGCGATAATACGAGCGATGAATATGGCTATCATCAACCATCGCACGGCTGGCCAGAGATGTATCGCTTGAAAAATAAGCCACTGGTGGCGGAAATAATGTTGGCGTTTAACGAAAGGGGGCGATAGATACAAGTACTCCCAACAAAAACAAAAGTTGTACATTAGTAAACATTAAGGTCAGGTAGCTCTATTTCAATGTGGCTCTATATTCCCCACGTATCCCAAAATACCATTTTCTGTTTACCAAAGAAAAAACATAAAAACGTGTGTTTGAATTTTGCCCCTTCAGCATCCACTAACTGAACAAAACAACGCAGTTTCAATACAATGTTTCACGGGAGCGCGTTGCAAGTATTGCGCACCCGAGATGTCAAGAGACTTTTCGTAGCAGCGTGCAGCGAAAGGGACGGGCCACCGCGCTCACGTATAGACAGTGTGGTAAATAACATTGGTGCGCGTACTGAGCCGTGCAATACAACCTCATACGCTACATAGGCCAAGTTATCGATTGTTACAACAGCAATCGGGCCGCCGTGAGCCGCAATAACTAGCACTGCACGGTCGAACTGCGCCACCGTGGTTTAGGAATCCGTGGAATTGTGGATGAGTAATATTGATTCCATGTGCGACCACTACTTAGGTCATTAGTCCCGTGAGTGTAGTGAATGTTTTATTAGAGAGATGGAAGGGTTCCTCCCTCGCTGAAAAAGTAAGTTCCGGCACTTTCTCACCACGCAATCGTCACAGCCCGGTGTACCTCAAGGCTCCAGTCATGTCTCCCGACGGGTGCAGTAGAGTACTACACATAAATGTATTGTGTGTATATGTGTGTGGGTTTGTGTGTGGGTAAGGGGAGAGGGAACAAGAATGCCAAAGAAAAGATCGCGCGCGGGCTGTGGATCGTATGTTAAGTTAGTGCTCCAGCATTCCCCTGGCATTGATGGGAGAAACCACGGAAAACAACCGGTCAGAGATGCCGGCCGTTACAAATCCCCTCCAGACAGTGCTTGAATCCGACCCAGCTACGTACCTAGAATCGAAAATCCCCCATTGTCGGAACCCTAGGATCAACGATACAGCTCCGGCCACGGCGTTGCCACCGATCTACCGCAGCCAGCGCTTTGAGCGAGGCTACAAGCCCTAAGACAGGATGGGAACCTCACGAATAAATCCTCCGCCGTGTACCAGAGCGGAGCGGCGGTGCGTGGGGTAGCGAGCGTGCCCGCGCGTGGGCGGGGCGAGGCGGGGGGCGTAGCGGGGGCGTGGCGGGGACCGGGGTGAGGTTGGTTGGGGGGCGGGGATGCGGCGAACGGGGACGGAGATTGGGGCTGTGGGCGGGGCGGGGGCGTGGGCGGGGGGTGGGGCAGGGGGGCGGGGCTGGGGGCGGGGGGCTGGGGCGGGGCCGAGGGCGGGCTGGGGGCTGGTTGGGGGGCGGGGCTGGGGCGGGGCGGGGATTGGGGCTGGGGCGGGGCGGGGGGCAGGGGCGGGCTGGGGGCGGGGCTGAGGGCGAGGCTGGGGGCGGGGCGGGGGGCTTGGCGGGGGCATGGCGGAGGCCGGGGTGAGGCTGGTTGGGGGGCGGGCCTGGGGCGGGGCGGGGGCGGGGATTGGGGCTGGGGGCGGGGCGGGGGCGGGGGCGCGGGCGAGGGGGCGGCCGCCATAAAGGCGCCTCTGCGTGAGGAGCGAGCGCCGCCCGCCCACCCGCGCGCGCCGACGCTTTTATGCCGGCAGTCAACAGAGATAAGAGAACGAAACCCCACCGCGGCGCTGGTAACTGCAGGTGTACGTTTACATTTCCCATTTGGAGCGCGGCGGGCGCGAACACGCGACCGCCGCAGCCAGGCCCAGGCCCAGGCCCAGGCCCCGCGAATTGGGGGACCTCCGCACATGGGGTTTCTTTCAGTACAAAGTTCCGCACCTTACAGAATTTCGACATTTAAATTAAAAAGTTTTTTTTTCTTTTGCATACGTATGTGTGTTACGATTAAGAAATATTTTCCAACACAATAACTTTATATAATATTTGAATACTTTTTCCCATATATCTACGCGAGTAACATGCTCTCGAAGCTTCGTACTTAAAGCCCACAGTATTACGATACAAGGTAGATGTTGGTGCGTCTGTGAACAGCCTGAGCTTACAAATCCAGTGCTGTGTATTGTATATTAATTTAACGAAAGAAATAATACAAAATGTACACGTAGCTATATTTCGCTTTGGGTCCGTCCATAAATTAATGCTAATTTGGAGCATTTTATAGACCACCTCTCTCCTCATAACACACCATTAACGCGCGCTTGATCACCCCTCAATAATCACGTAAAGCTCACGACAATATCCTACACATTTACAAGAAGTAAAAATAAATAATATTACAGTAAAACAATTTATATTAATTTTATTTGGTTACATATTAAAATTTCTAATAATTAGAATCAGAATTAGTTGACTACACCTAACAATACGATTGGAGACAATTTCTGGGTGAAGGAAAAATACATAAACGTGAATATATTTAACAACATGCCGTTCACAAGCCCTCGTGGATGTCACATGGGGAGAGACTACTGCGCCAATTTAAGTCGATTCTACAACACAGATCAATGGTTAATATTTTCTTCGTATCTTACAAATTGAATCAAAAAATTAATGAAAAATATTCTCATTTATTGTTACAATTTACACACAAGCCCTTTATTTTAAATATACAAAATAATTAGTTCTTGTTTAAATGATTGAGTAGAAGACTGAAAAAAGGAAATATTTCGGCAAATGTTCATGCAGCAAATAGTGTTACGTAATATTAAACTAAACCCCCCTACCTGTAGGTAACGCAGCGTAACGCTGCCTCAACCACCCTCCCCTTTCTTAAGCGTTACGTAATTTATGGACGTCTCATTTTCTGCAAAATAGTGTACAATTAATGTTCACACTGTACACGCGCACTTTCTATGTCTTTTCGTTGCCTCGCTACCCAAGAACACCACGGCCGTCGGACAAGTTGCGATCACCTTCCGCAAGGGGCGCCGCTTACTCAAACTTTCACGCGACACAGGGTTCTTGGGGATGTAGCATCCGTCAAGGAGTCCATTATACTTGGGTTTTCATGACCTGGCGCGTGAGATACTTGTCTTCACGAAGTAATACGATTGATTGATTTTTCGTGTTTCCGAGCACGTCAACTGCTTTGGTCATTAGTCCCGTTAGTGTAGTACATGCTTTTTTCTCGGGAGATGGCTGTGATCTTCCCCCGCTGGATGGCGAGATCCGGCGCCGACCTACTGTCGGTTAGTGGGATTTCCCCCAAACCAGGACTCTCCCACCAGCGGGCCACCGCCCCAGACAAGCTCTAAGCTCCCGACCGGTCTCCCGGAATATGTGGTAGTGTAGTGCATGTTAGCGAAGTAATCCGAAATAGCTTTTTACATCTTTCTCAGTCGTGCCACTAGATGTCGCTTGCTCTACTTGATACGGCGGTCGCGATCATGCGACATCTGGTGAAACGACCAAGAAAGACGCAAAAGGCCGTGTCATATTCCATCGTGAAGACAAGGACCTCACGCGCCACGTGATGAAAACCCAAGTGTACTTGCGCGGCGCGTTCATTCGCGCTTCGCCTCGATTCGCCCCTCCGGGCGTCCACGAAGGGCTTCGGTGTCGCAGTACACAAGTGCTGCCATTACACGAGCGGTTTGCAGGCCGCGAAGCATGTGCATTGGCGCAAATCGGAGGGAAACGGTGAAAGAGAGATTTTCTTCTGCGTCCCAATGAATGTATATATAAGAAAATATTCGAAATATTAGAGTTTTCTTGACTATATATATGTGTGTGTGTGTGTGTATACACACACACAGTCGACTCCGGTTATAGTAACTCTGATATAGTGAACTCTCTGTTATAGTGAACTTAAGTCACTGGTCCCGTTTCACTTACATTACAATCAAGCATAAGAAGATTCGGTTATAGTGAACCTGAACCTCGAGTATAGTGAACGTTCGAAATACGTCCTGGAAGTTAATTGGATCTCGGATATTATTGAACGAGTAAAAAGCCTTCGGAGAGTGAGATGGTGTTCCAACAGTGCAAGAGGCATTAAAAGGCGTCAAGACTGCATTGCGATACTTTGAAATAGAAGACAATGTAGAATCAAGTCTGGAGAGAGCACGACCTCTGGCTGGAGAAGGATCTAGAGATAAAAAATGTACGAAGCAAACCATTGAAAATAATTGATTTTTTAAGGACAAATGAAGATATTGAAATTTTCATTCCAGCTGTTAATAAATTTTGCTATATCTCTATAATAATAAAATCAATCATTGTGGAGAAATTCTTTTTAATTTTGACACCATTGGATATAGTAAACCAAACCTGAGTTCCCAGAAGTTCACTATAACCGGAGTCGACTGTGTGTTTATATATATATATATATATATATATATATATATATATATATATATATATATATATATATATATAGAAAATGTCAAGAAATCTCTAATCTTTCGAATGCCCTTCTTTTACAAATATACTCAATAGAACAATCATATAACAGCATGTGATTGCATATAGCACGTGTTTGCATAATCGTGTTACGTACGACTCACCTAATAGATGTCAAGTACGATAGCGATGGATATGTGTTTAGTACAAGCTATAAATCTGAACGCAAAGCACATTTCCTTCACGGATACAATGGATAAAATCCTTCACCCCGCTGACTCTATTGTGCATTAAGAGTAGGAATAACTTCAATAACTAGGGTGCGAATGTTATTAAATGTCAATTTTTTTCACTTTAGAACAATGCCGTTTAGTATAGAAATTAATTTGATGTTATAACAGAAGGAAATGACGTCTTTTTTTGCCTTTTTTGTTCATTTCAACTAATAAATCATTTTTTACCTTTACCTTTATGTTACCTTTTTTGGTTTAGATTCTTAAATGAGTATGTCTGCTGGCGAGGGTATTGATTGATTATTTTATGGTTGTAATTTTCAGGTCTGACGAGTGAAGTGTACCGTTGCTGACATGGAGCCATTGCAACTCAATGGAGATATTTTGATTGCAATCATCGGATAATTTCGAGTTTGAAGTTACTTGCAGTTCCTCAATGTTATATTACATATATCCAGAATGATTTGAAAACAGATTTATAGATAATTACTTGATTGTCAAGAGCGAGACAGAACAGAGCGTTGATCGACTTTCAGCTTCCGATTTCGAGCGAGAGGAATTTGAGGACGCGAGGACAAGGTCATGCGCCCTCGCCCACGCGCCTCTGCTCGCAGCACAGTGCCCCCTCCCATGTCCCTGCACACCCTCACCCACCCTGCGCTCCCTCGCTCGACCCTACGGCCCTGCACCCTCCCAACTCCACAGTTACTGCGCCCCCTAACCTGCCCCGCCCCACCCTCTCCCGTTCCCGCGCCACCTCCCTCGTCCCAGCGCCCCCTCCTACGCCCCTGCACACCCCCACCCACCCTGCGCTCCCTCCCCCGACCCTACGACCCTGCACCCTCCCAACTCCACAGTCACTGCGCTCCCGAACCTGTCCCTCCCCACCCTCTCCCGTCCCCGCGCCTCCTCCCTCGCCCCAACGCCCTCTCCACTGCCCCCACCCCCAGCAGCCCATCCAACGCCCCTTCACCCACCCCTACGCCCTGTCAACCACCCCGTGTCTCCTCTACCGCCCCTCGCAGGACACCACCTCTGCGCCACGAAACCACCCCAAACCATACTTCACCGTGCCTATCGCCAACTCCATCCCCTGCCACAAGCCCACGTCTCCCTCTGGCCCCCGCTACCGACATCACCCCAGCCCCCGCTCCGTCGCGGGGGTGACCCGGCCGTTGACAAATGACTGCGCACGTCGCGCAGTCGCATCCGGCGGCGGCGGCGGCGGCGGCGACGGGGCGGCGTTGGCGTCGCCCTCCATATTCACGCGGTCGCGGCCGCATTTGCGTTGCAGATGGCGCCGGCGCCTGCGACAGGAACTTGCAAATGCGCCGGCGGCGGCGGCGGCGGACGGCGACCGGCGGACGGCGGGCGCACTGGGCCGGACAGCGCCGGGCGCGCTGGGGGGCGGAGCCGCGCGGCCTGCCCCGGGCACGCGCAAATTTCCCACATAGCAAGTCCCTCGCTGCACACCACCACAATAACGTATTGAAACGGACTTTCTCTTCCCACGCAGCAAACCGGCAGGTGCACCGCATGTGCACATTGTACGTCTTCTTACATTCAACGACATTTATATTCTAGTAGTAATGATAATCACGTAAAGTTCGTAGAGTTGTTTATGGATCGAATTTGCCGATACAAGGTCGTATCAGAACATTGAAAATCAACAGGAAATGCGATATTATCCCCAGACGTATTAATCGATCAACCAGGAACGTACTATTATCATTGACCTGACATTTGTGAATCACATTCTAGACAAGAACGCGGGAAATAGAAGGCTAGAATTCTCTACGGTGTTGATCGTTATTTCATTCTGCTTTACATGAATAGAGATACTATGATATAATCAATACATTATCTGAAGCACTTATACAATCAGCAATATCATTACAGCTAACGTCTAGGCATGTGTTACAGGGCGTACCAGGCCACCAGTTAATTGTTATTAAAAGTTAAAGTGTTTAAAAAAATATATAGGGTACTTTTGGATTAAACTTTGTCATCGATTAGCGTAAAGGAAGCTGAAGAGACGGCGAAGGTCTTATTTGGGATGAAATACCAGATTTCTCGAAAATTGCAAAGTCCAAAATGTTTTTCCTTCGTCTTACAACAAAAATATTGAAGATAGAATTTTTTTCCTCAAAGAAATACGTTCTTTAAATACATATTTTCTTTTCGTACATGACAATTCCCTGCTTCTGAAAGGTACAGATGAAATGGCCGTAATAACGTTTTCCAAATTGATGGGAACTTATGTTATTTACATTGTTATGATCCATCAAGAGGAAATACATAATAAATAATGAATACGGTTTGAATGTAATTTAACTCACAGGACCAGTGGATCGAACTGACGCCGAATAACACGACAACGCGATTCTCACCTGAAACAAAAAAAATGCAAATGTTACCAATCAACTCGTTAAACGTAATATATTGTTAAAATCAATAAAAGATTTCATATGTGTGATAGCATTCCTTCGACACAGATGAGACGAAATGAGGGCACAGAGAAAAAAGGATCCTCAAAAGAGACAACGCAAACTGCTAGAAGATGGAGAGACTGTTGTCCGCAGGTGAAAGCGACATCGTTAAGCTACTCAGGGAAACTATGCGAAGAGTTTAAATAGCTGGAATCCTACAACTACGTGGAAATAAATCACAGATTCCGGCGAGAAAGAGACTCAAAGACACGGTATCGGCAGTGTTTGTTCTACACAGGAAGATTTAAAGGACTACGAAAAGGGATGATGTTGCCAAAAGCGAGTAGAAATTCAATTTCTTCGTAATGTAACTGTATCGGGGAAGAAGAGCTTTTGATTGAAAGTAATGAATACATTACTATTTAATGTAAACATTATTTTCAATTTTTAGTTTTATTGAAGAAATAATTGAATATAACACTTTGGTAATGAGTTTTTATAATAATTATTAATAATAATTCCTTGCTAATGAGACTTTGCCGGTGAAGATGGGGCTGTGTATTGAAAGTAATGTATACTTTACTATTTAATGTATACATTACTTACAATTTTTATTGAAGAAAAAATAAAACTTATATATATATATATATATATATATATATATATATATATATATATATACATACACAGATACATACATACACTATAGTACTTCTTTTTTTAAATATTTTTTTGAATACGTTAATTGTTAATATTAAATACATTCCAAAATAACTTATATGGAATCATATTTTCACCCTCTAAAAATATTTTTGATCGTGGGCGTCTGCAGGGGACTCCTCCTCAGCCGGCGTGATGGCCGGCGTCCGAGCTCCCGTCACTGCCGGCTGTCCGTCGCGTGCGGCCGGCGCTTGGGGCGCTTCGCATGTTGAGCGCCCTGTTCGTCGGCCAAGAGACACGCCCACCGCGGCTTCTGCCTCCCCGGGAAGTCGAAACACGAAAACGGACACAACTTACATCCTCGACTTCCGCGCCCGCGCCCGGCGCGCGAAAACTGCCAGAGTTTACCAACAACTGGTGATAAATCATTCACGGGTGTACGAGAGAGATCAAAATTCGACGTTTCCCTACACTCAACAGACTTTTACATCGAATATACGGCAGAAAACTAAAGTGGTGTGTTCTTCGCTTTCCACTAGAAGAACCTAGTGGGAAATATTATAATTTTGTGCGGTTGCGCTGTATTGAGTAATAATTATGGAAAGAGACATGCGGGAACGAATCAGCATTATAATTTCATTAAAAGATATTGTTTCAATGAGTCTCCCAAACCATGAATTCTAAATGCACATATTCACGGTGTGTGTAACCAACAGTTGAAGTTCTGTATTATTAGAGTTCTTTGATTACATGCATATTTGAGGGATAGTTAAGTATAATTAAGTTGTCCTGAGATGTGAAACGACAGATAATCTTATAAGAATTTTCAAAGCTCCACAAAATGTTTTTAAAAAATCACGAATCGATCACATTACTTTTTGCGTTATGGCTGGTTAAACGACACGCCACATTCGAATTAACACTGGATGGCGGAGAGCAGCAGTGTGTGTCCTTCGACGTAGCATCAAGAGAGCGGTGATAGATTGCGTCTATCCCCATCACAAAATAGTAAAGAAAATATCAATAGAATCTAGCAGACATTTATATTTCTTTATAGCATAATCTCACCATAATTTTTGTTCTGTTTTCAAAGCGAGAGAAATTCTTCTTACCGCAGTGGAAGGCAGAAGTCGTCGACTGACAGCACGGAATCGTGAAACCGAACAGGGGAGCCTCAGGGCAAATCGATCCTGATTTGACTTCGAGTTTATTTTTCCTTTATAAGGAAATACTTCGCGCGAATCGCAGGTGACACTAGGAAACAAATTTGAAGTGCCGAGCCTCTTTCTGTGGGCACAAAACATCACTCAAACCGCTGGGGTACATAGGTTTGCTCGGCCGGATGAGTTTCAGAACGCTGTGATTCGTCCCTGACCTTGTATTCGAACTGTAGTAAAGCAATTTTTAGTCATTCGAACAACAAATGGCAATAGTTAATACAATGTCTATGGTCAAATATGAACAAATATATCAATTAAACAAACAACGGTTTCTATTCTTACACTACAAACATCCAGTAGTACAATGTCTCGAAATTGTATGAGGTCATCCTCAGGTATATATTTAACACTCAATTAAGTGTTATACTCTTACACTCATTTAAGTATCACGAAGGTACGCGTTCATGCTGTTACCCATGACATACATTTATATGCGAATAAAAACTTCGCAAAATTCCTGGCTTTCGTTGCTGTCACCCCGTTCGAATTTGCCATTTTACGGCCCAGTGCACCGGCATATTAAACACATAATACATTTATTTAAGTGTTTATTATGTACCTGAGGATGACCCCATACAGGGTCGAAACGCTGTACCACTGCATTTTTGTTTTTTCAGAATAAAAAAAAAGTGTGTTTAATTAGCATATTTATTCTCAAATGGCAATGGAGTTCACCGTGTTAACCATGGCATATATTTATAATCTAACAATAACTTCGCAAAATTCCTGGCTCGGCGCTGCCATAACCCCATTAGAATTCGCCATTCTACGGCACACTACGCCGGTAAATCAAATGACAAGCGAATGATCCTCCACGGCACGCCGCTTTCGCTCCCGCGACGGCGCAGGCGCGCACGCAGCGGTCGTCGACGGGCGCCCTCCCCCCCCCCCTTGCAGCCTGGCCGCGAGCCAAGCCATGCGCGCTAATCGAAGAGGCGATAACGCGACATCGCGCGCCGGGGGCCGCTGCCTCCTTCGCGCGCTCTCGCATGCAGCGACGCCGGGCGGACGGCGGGGAGAGCGCGCAGGAACACCCAAATGCAAATGGACACGCCCCTCTTCCCAGCAGCGGGGGTACGTGAACTTTTACGTGCATTTTTTTTACGCACAAGGCGAAGCTTTTGTGACTGATTGATTAGTGTTTTCGGGCGCGACAACTGCTAAGCACTGGCGGATCTAGGAGGGGGGATGGCCCCATGCTCTCCAGGCCTATTGTTTTTGTTTACCTTCCTATATTTCGCAAAATTGATTTAAACATTTATTTATTATGTAATTATTTAAGCAATAATTTTGTACAGTATCATATCTACAGTACATAAATAATATACCATGTAATAACAAAATTGTTTATTATTGAACATAAATCTATGACGCCTCCATCCAAAAATGACCGGCTGGATCCGCCCCTACTGTTGAGGTAATTATTTCTGTAAGTGTAGTGCATGTAAGTGTGTGGACGAGGCGACGCATTTTTATTTGTTTGATGATTACTATTTTTGGGCTCGTTAACTGCTACGGCCAGTATTTCTGTAAGTATATTGCACGTTTTATCGAGGAAAGTGGCAGTGATCTTCCATAGTGGATGTCGAGAACTGGTGCTGACCCAACCGGGTATTTTCAGGATCCCACCAGGTAGAATTCTGCTCCAGACAGCTGCATAAATTCGACCTAGCTTAGTAGCTAGTGTTCCTGATGTGTGACTGCGCAGATGTCAGGCAAACTATACATCACATTGTCAATCACTGTCCGAGAAGGAAGTTTCCTGGAAACCCCCAAGAATTCATCGCAGTAACTGACAATGCGGCCCACTGGACAAAGGAACTTGACTTAAGGCTTTAGAATCAATATTTTAAGACTGATAAAATTAACTTTTTATTGTGAATTAGACATATAGTTTTTACTTAAATGTGCTATATTGTTTTTAAATTGTGTACTAGTTCTTTTAATTGTTTTAAATTGCTCTCTTTGTGTGAAATTTTTCCCTTTTTCTTATTGTATTGTTTCCTGCCATACGAATAAATAAATAAATAAATAAATAAATAAATAAATAAATAAATAAATAAATAAATAAATAAATAAATAAATAAATAAATAAATAAATAAATAAAGTAGCTAGTGTTGAAAATCCTAGCCACGGTCGGGATTCGAATCCGACGGTCCCTCGAACCCTCCGGAGGCAGTGACATCAATTGGTGTCCTCAGCCACCTACGGCGGTACATGGTGGTCGGTCATTGCATCGGAGACAGTTGTGACTCGAACTGCGCTCGATCCACAGTGGCCTTCGCCATCAGTACTTTCGGCGTTCTCCCGTTTCCTCCAAATCTTATTTCTCCATCATTCCCTTTACTCACCGCAATACAACACCGTCCCATATTATCACCACCACATCTCCTATCAACGTTTACGGCTTTCCTGGAAGAGACGATCGTTACAGCGTTGAGAAAATGGCTGCATAAACAACGGTTATTGCGCGGTCTCGACGCATTTTACGTCAAACGAAAGAACGGCCATGCAAACTGAAATAAACATGATACAAACACAAGAGTAAAGACAGAATATTATTTTTAATTACATGATACGAATGGACACATTTCCTCCTTTCTGTTGTCGTCTGAGAGTTTCGAACTTTTGAACAATGTCAAACTCTTCTATGTCAAATACGAGACTTACGTAGTGTAGAAGACAGTCAATCCGATAAGAAATCTGACACACAACATACATGAAGACATTGAGGTACTACGTTACCAACGCCATATAAACAACTGAAACGTAAACAACTGAAAGAGGAGGAATGCATTGGTGTCGGAACGCAACACAAATTTCAGTTGGATCTGCGTGGGTTCAGACCCGGTTCAAGGACCAGTAAGCGAGCATTCTCAACGCCACGCCTCCGAGACAGTGGAAAGAAAAGGCAAGAGGAAGACCGCAACAGAAGGTGACCGCGTGTAAGAAATATGAGAAAAAGGGTTGCGGCGTGCGTCAATCGCATCCAACGTGTGTACCGGCAAAAATGGCTCAGGGCATCAACTGATGTTATTGCAGGGTTCTGACCTGCATTATTCTGACCTAGGGTACTAAGGTTCCAATCCCGACGGCGCCAGGATTTTCGACACTAGCTTGTCAGCTAGGTCACGTTCAGTCGCTTATGGAGATGAATTCTAGCGACCAGCTGCTCTGATCCGTAGTTTTCCGTGGTTTCTCCGATCAACAGCAGCGAAACCCGGTAAAGTACCCTAACAAAAGAACCACGGTCAGCGAGCAAACTTTCCTTCCTCTTCTTTGTTCTACACTCAGCCCTTACTTACGTGCACTACACTATCACACATGTCGGGGACTTCGAGGTGGTCCCGACAGGGGCGGTGCCCCTCAGGTAGGAGATACCTGGCTAGGGAAAACCCCACTAGCCGACTGTATATCGGTGCCAGATCTCGCCATCCAGCGTGGAAAGATCACCGCCATGAAATGAAAACACTCCCGCGATGAAAACACGCCCAACCCCTCACGGGAATAATGACCTCAACAGTTGTCGCGCCCGAAATCACCAATCAATCAATCCAACGTGCGCTTTGCCGGCGTCGTCGACGGCGCCACCCTCGGCATCGCGTGGACGGCGGCGGCGACGGCGCGGGCACGCGTCCAAAGCCGCGTCGGGCTGCCGTCGCCGCCGCCGCCGCCGCCGCGCGGTCGTCGTGCGCTCGCCGTCCCTCAAGGCCGACCCCTCATCGCTCGGTGAATTGATGACCTCCCGTTTAATTCTTAATGGCCGCAGACGAGAAAACAAACAAGCGGAGGAGAGCGAGAGAGCGCGAGAGAGGCAGGGAGAAGATGACCGGAGCATCGCCGGCCGCCGCCGCCGCCGCCGCCGCCGCCGCCGCCGCCGCCGCCGGACCGCGCGGCGCCGCGTGGAGAACCGCGGCGGGCGTTGTCTTCCCAGCGTCACGGCCGGGTCTCGCGATCCCTTACAATGCATCCAAACCCCAGTTGAAGGAATAATAATAATAATAATAATAATAATAATAATAATAATAATAATAATAATAATAATAATAATAATAATAATAATAATACCGAGAGCTGTAGCTCAGTGCATCAATTGTAATCACTGCAGCGCCTCTGACCGGGAGGTCCTAGGTTCGAGTCCTGACTAGCTCTTCAGCTAGGTCGAATTCAGTCGCTGTCTGGAGGAGAATTCTAGCGGCCGGCTGCTCTGATCAGTAGTTTCCCGAGGTTTCTCCGATCAACACCAGGCGATTGCCGGAGCAGTACCTTACCAAACGGGCCACAAACCGCGCGCGATATTTTCTTCCTATTCCTTGTCCTATATTCACTCCTTACACACACACACTTGCACTAACAATCACTACACTACCACATATTCCTGGAGAACGGTCGAGAGCTAAGAGCTAGTCCCGGCTGGGGCTCAGGCCATAGGGCCTCCTCTTCCGCCTAACCACTGATTTACGTCTGGGAGTGCAAAAGTAGGGACCATTCCGGCATACGCCTTAAGCGATTGAGTAAACCCTGAAAAACCTCAATCAGGATGGCGACTTACGGCCCAACATTAATAGAGCAGAATATGGTGTGCATAGCAGTGAAAGAGAAGAGAAAAAGAATGACCCGAAGGATTGGTTGATTTGTGACTCCAGGCGCGTCAACTGCTAAGGACATTAGTGCCGGGAGTGTTGGGCACGTTTTCATCGCAGGAGGTGACGGTGTTCCCCCGCTTGATGACGAGAACCGACGCCGACCTACGTCGGCTTACGAGTATTTTCCCCAACCAGGTATCTCCTACCAGCGGAGTACCGCCCAAGTAAGGACAAGATCGAAACTCTCGACAAATGTAATCGTGTAGTACATGTGCGAGTAAGTGTGTGTAAGTAAGGGGTGAGGATAGGTCAAGGCAGAGGAAGAAAAGATCGCGCTCGGTCCGGGAGGCCGTTTGTTAGGATACTATTCCGGCATTCGCCTGGTGTTGACCTATTCTCCTCATACTCGCGTTGCTCCACGCAATTTTACAAGCAATCTATGATTATCACGACTATCCATTTACATGGATATTATCACCTTCCTGAATTACACCTTGTGAAATAAAGCGTTATCAAATGCTACATTTCGAAGAGTATACGCAAAACTGACGCGCTTCGGGTTACAAAGGAACTACGAATAAACGCATCACAAAGGGAACGAGCGAACGCTATAAACATCATCTGCGCAGATCTCGATCGTGTAGCCGCGACAAATCGAGAAAGGCGGCACGGTGTGTTCAGAGCGCTACGCTGCGCGGTGCGTTGTAACGGGAGAGGACGCGGAGGAAGAAGGGGCGGCGGCGGCGGCGGCGGCACAGCACCCGATGCACTATTCATGGGCAGCCCCATTGTCTCCCACGGCTTGCGAGAGACTTTCAAATGGGCCGGCCGGACGCACGGCGACGCCTCGGCGACGGCGCTGGCGTCGCTGCACGGCGACGGCGCGGCGGCGCTCAGCCTTCTCCGTACTTCTGCTCCGGCGAACGGGGCAGCCGCGTGCGACAACCGCCGAACACATCTCCGGTGCACCCCGCGCCGGAAACGCTTGACGTCTCCCATTGCGTACGTGGCTTCGGTAGTGTAGTGTTTATCGAATACCACTGTAGTTCCCGGATTCAAACCCGATCCGAAGCCGTAGGTTTTTATAGGACGGAAAAAATCCTTCGCACGTCTTTCTTCTGAGGGGAAGTAAATCCGGCTGTCCCATGTTGTAGATTTCCTGCATGTAAACGTCAAGTCTAAAAGAGGCATGTGAGCTAAATTAAAATCGCCTCTTTCGACGTACGAGTGATAAACTTCCTTCTCCGCTAGATGGTGAAAGTTGCATAGTGAAATTTGCAAAATACGGCATCACTGAATTGCATTGAATCGCGGGTGGTGGACTGGCTCCGGAACCGCATGCGCTGGCATGCAAAGTGGCGCCCTGCCCTAGTATGAGATCCTTGACAAGTTCCAACAAGGCGAACACTGGTATTACTGTTAAATTCGATACTGCACTGTTAAGTGCAATATGACGCAATCACGTACTTTTACGTCAAATTACAACAAAATTTGCTCAGCTTTTACAGTTTTGAGAAAGATTTCATCAACACGCGTGTTTGAATACAATGCGCGAAAACATAACGAGAATACAGCACTTCTTTTTAAAAAGTTTAGGGATGCGAACAAAGACTGTTAAGGACGAGCAAGAGACGTCATCGTCAACGAGTCCCAAGCTTTGCTAAACGCGCCGGTCGCGAACGGAGAAGAGACTGAAAGGGTAAGCGGGAGGAGGAGCGGAGGATGAGTACAAGCATGATGACGAAAACGAGGAGATGGGGAAAGAGTGTTCAGTGGAAACGGAGAAGAAGGTAGAGGAGGCAGAAAAATAAACAAAAACGACGAGGTCCAAGGGGAAGGGAAAAGAAGGGGAAAAGAGGAGGAAGAAGGAAAACGCCACGCGAAGAAACAGAAGGGGAAAGAGAGGAACGAAAAGCAGGTAGACAACCAGGAATGGACAAGAAAAATGTGAAGGAAGAAGACCATCAGAAGAACGAGGAGAAGAGGTGGGGTTTCTGAACGCACCCTGGGCGCCGCCTAGGGCGCGTTCAGAAAGTGTCGCAACGAGGCACGCCGGCGCCTGGAAGAGCGCCCGCCCCTCCGCTTCACTTCCGCGCTGCGCTCCCGCAGAGCGCTTTCAGAAACGACGTTCCGTCGACAATTTTTGTTTGGCATAACGCTCGCGCAGAGGGTGAAAGGGGGAGGCGCAAACAGCGACGTCGACTTGTACAAGCGGAGCCCGGAGAAGGGGGAGGTTGCAGCGTCGACGGAGGCGTGGGAGCCACCCCCGCGAGCTTTGTTTCGACGCAACCGCACGCGCATAATGCACCGGCGAACGCGCTTTCGCGTTTGACGATGAAGCGCGAAAACGCGCGGCCGGAAGGCGGTTGGGTAATCCCAGCCAGCGCGAATTTTGTTTTCGCTTCCCCCCTCTTTTTTTTATTTTTAACAGAAGCTGTTTCATAACGAAGCACTTACGCTGTGAAACAGCACAGCGCCGCGCGTATGTGCAGCTCAAGGGGTGGTGAGCGCATCGCATTGAGATATGTGCAGCAAGAGGAAGCACAATGGAGGGGAAAATTAAGCTAATGGGCAATGAAGCTTTTCTTAGCCTTGAAAAAATTTTTAAGAACAATGTTTTAGTTAACAGATGACTTTAAATTTGCTAGGAAGCAGAATTGAGTTGGAAAGAGCTTTGTTACATTCGTTTGAGGCAATTTTACCACTTTTAATGATCTAACAGTTTCCAGAACATATTTAGTTCATTAAAATAATTAGATTCAACCAATACATGTTTGGGAGATTTTGATAAAAAACAAAAGGTTCCAAACTAGAAAACGAGACAATTTAGTGGAATTCTGTTATTTTTTTCTTGCAATTTAAGAAACATCGTCGGAAGAGTTTTTATTCAATATTAAGACTTACAAGCACCACATTTCCACACATGTCGGGAGATCAGTCAGAAGATTAGAGCGTCTCTCGGCTTGTGCGGTGCCATTCTGTTGGGAGATGCCTGGTTGGGGGGGGGGGACCAGTGAAGCAACATGTAGGTCGACGCCGGATCTCGCCATGCAACGGGGGATCCCCTCACGGGATTAATGACCTTAGGATTGCCTTAGCAGTTGAATCACACCGTCGCGCGCGGAATCACTAATCAATCAATCCAGCCGCTCCGAAATACGATTCGCGCTGAATCTGCGCGCACAGGCTACGAAGCGGGGCGTCTGGGGCGACTCGCGAGAGGGCGGGCGGGAGGCGCGCGTTTGCATCCTCAACCGCGCAGTCGCCCAGGAAGCGGCGGGTCGCGGGAAGGGGGCGGGGGCGATTTACGAGAGCGCAGGCACGCGTGCAGATAACGCCGCGCAGCTCCATCACGCAACGCGCGTCGCGTCTCCTCCGCCAACCTCGCCCTCCGCCCCGCCCCCGCCTCGCCGGTGGGACGACGGCGAAGGGGACGGCGCGAGTGATGGACGGCCGTGAGATTAAGCCGTCCGCCTGGAGATCTGAACTGTCGCTACACGGGAAGAGAGCAGGGTTACAAAGGGACAGCCAGGACGTGTCCTCGTTGCCACGGCCGCTTTTTTGTCGGGTTTCCTAAGACGCGAATGTGAAATGTGCATATGAACACGTATTCTGACGTTGGCGAATTGAGGCCCATCAAACACCATTTCTCCCTTTCCGGCACATCCATCAGCTTCGCAGATTCGTCTGCCACAGCTTGTTTTCAGAATCAGAGATGACAGAAAACACTTCTATACAACTTCGCTAATTGTTACATTCGTAATCAACATTTGCCACATTTTTTTTATTAATGAAGTAACATTGTGTAAAACTTTTAGAGATATGGTTCTTCTATCCAGTATTTCCCTGAGAAACCTTCTCCGTATAACTGACGGAGAACTTTGTTGTTGTAGTTGTTTTTTTGTTGTTTTTTTGACGATTTAGAAATACAAACCTTCTTAATTCATTTCGCCTTATATTCATCCACACCTCCTTCAATCAAATGTGCACTTCCAGCAATATGAGTAAATTGTGAAAATGTTTGTTTTCTTACAAGGATTTGTTCGGATGCCTCAGGTGACTAATACATTCGACAAAAATGTATTGAAACGCTATATTATGTAAATTGTGTTAATAAAAAAGCCTTAAAACAGTAATGTCGAACGGACGAAAATAAATCCAAACATTTTACGATTTGATGCAATCACCCCCGACCGCATCAGCATTCAGCTCCGGCTCCAAAGAGCAGCCAAATGAAATGCTTCTTTTTCAACTACCCTGAACGAGTACTTGCCTAGAAACAGAAATAATTACGTCTGTAGTAAAACATACATAAACATTTTTGTACCGAAGCCAAATACCCCAAGCAGCCCACACGTGTCTTAATGAACACTTCTTTTCATCTTTTTCCACTCCATAAACGAATCGAACACAGCTACGAATAGCAATTGCACTTTCCTTGCTCTTTCAGACCGATTTCACGGTGCGAATTCGCCGGGGTGGGCGAGGCTCGACGCGGGGCAGTCCGGTAGCTACACACTTTTGGGCCCGCATCAATGCTGAAACGTAGCCCCCCCCCCCAACACACACACACACACACACACACACACACACACACACACACACACACGGAAAAAATTTAAAATGTGAAAGTTATCTGAAGAAACTATACGAGCTATTTTATTTAAAAAATAACACGAATTAAACTAGAAAAAACTGGAAATATATTTTAAATAAACGTATTTATCGATTAAATACTACAATTGCCACGGTGAGGTTAAAACGCAAAATGCTGTGTGTTTATTTAGTGTTTAATAAAATCACTTGATGTTCTTTATGAAATAATAATCATGAATTTCTCTAGAACCTATTTAAATGTTAACGTCATGTGATTCATTTCACAGAGTCCTACCTGATAAGTAATGACTATAATGAACTATTTAATGTAAAAAAAATAATTGAAAATTTTGTGAAATATCAGACAAACTGTACCGCGACTTATAAAATTACGATAACGATTTTCCCGAGTTCTAATTTCTTTCCCAGTTGTTTAATAATTCTTTTTCCCATCAGATCCCATCGGGCCTCTTGAGTCGCGGGGTCCCGGGCGATCGCCCGGTCTGCCCATGCCCTGGCGCGGGACGGGGCGGGGCGAGGCAAGGAGCAGAGGTGGCCGCTTTCGATTCAGCCCAGCGCGCGGCCACTCGATTCGACTCGACTCGACTCGGGCAGCGCGCGGACAGCGACGCTTGAGAGCGCTTCCATGTTCTCGGCTTCTTCGCACCTTTTAGGGACGGCGGGGAGAGGGGAGCGGTGAATCCGCGACCCATTCGCATCACGTCCCCGAACGAGCGAGCCGTCCACTACGCCCACCGCCGTCTGCGGTCCTAGGACGAAGGAGACTTCCAGTTACAAATTGGCCGGACCATAATGCAGGACCGTCACAATAATGCAGTAAACCCTCATTAATATGAATTCCAAGAGACCGAAATAATCGAAATTCGTGTTATAAAAATTCGTGTCATCCGGGTTTTGTAAATATCAGTACTATCGTAATCCCTTGCCGGGACCGAAGGTTTGTTCGCGGTACGGCGAAATTCGAGTAAAGCGAGTTCGTGCTAACGAGGTTTTACTGCATTCCTTTAGCTGGAGTTGAACAAGCTTTGAAAGACAAAATGTTTAAGTTTAGGAGCGTTTGGCATTTACCGGTTTTCCTGACTGACGCGGTCTTATGCCATCATTAGTCTGATGATACGCAGATAAGATATGCGAAGTATACGCAGCTTTTCGAGAAAATTTCGACAAAAAAAACAACTAAAACGAAGCTTCTATAATCAACGAATTCAGGGTAGCACAACGAGAAAACGGTGTTCCGTTTAGGTTGAAAATGAATGGAAGAAACTGTTACAATTAATATACTTTCCGCGTTTAAATATATCAGAATAATCTCATGAAACTGCAGTATCAAATCAAACACTAATATTTTTTATCGAGTTGATCATATGACATTTGTATCGAAATACAGCAACAATAGCTAAAACAATTAATTCTGGATTTCTGAAGTTCATTTATCTCTTACCTTATCCAAGTTTTTTATGATCTGAAGAAATATCAGTGTACAGCATGAGCTGTACACTGTCCAATAGGTCCTGATGAATGATATGATAAAAATAAGACTGTAAATATTGTAGTTTTCTGTCAGAAATTAATACAAAGGTGTATGAATAAGAAAAGTATTACATTATTACATATTACTCAACGAACTGAGTAAACGATGTGTCATTGCCTACAAGCAACACTGGTCTGGCTTAACTGCAGCATACGTCATTATCACTCTCCGTCTTGGAGGTTAGGACATTCACAGAAACCTCCCAAGATGCATCCGTCGACACAGCCAACGCCCATGCCTACATTACTGGCATGTTCCGGCATAAATAAGCGCCTTGAACATATTCCGCGATAGCGAAACACTGCGCTACCTGAACCTGCACTCGAGAGAACTTTGTTACTATGGGAAAGGAAGATTTCTTCGAAGTCATTATACGAATGCGTGAACACAGGATGTGTTCGTAGACAGACAATATAATTGAGGTCAACCCGAAGTTAAGGAATTGTTTTACACGTTTATATCCATATCCTAATAAAAATGCGAATTTAATTTCTTTTCATCTTTGCATCACAATTTCCCTTTTCTGAAAACTGAAAACTGAGAAGGAAACTCAAAATGTGGAGAGTTTTGCAGAAGTTCAAGAAGCATCTTGTATAATATTTCTAGAAGGACAATAATTAAGAATTAAATTTTTAAAACCTTCACTTGAATGAGCCTTGAATATGTCTTAAAATATCCTCATAGTCAAGTAATTACCGGAGTACTTCCCTTCATGAATCTAGGAAAGGAACCTTGTAGATGCCAGCATTTGTTGTTGCAAAATATATCTCTTCAACATTTCATTTCACGCAAGGGACAAGACAATCCTTAGCTTTTTGCAACGAGACGTTGATCCACACTTTTCTAAAGACAGTACTTCGCAAAAATTATCCTGGGAGAGCTTTGGAAACACGATTCGCGATATCGCGTTTAAATCAGGGGTGTCCAAATTGCAAGGCACCACAACTAAAACCTTTAATATGGTTGCGGGGCATATTTTCATTACTCGGGCGATGCACACCTGATTTTCCCACATCCGGCACTTTGCCAGGCTGCCGTGAAACGGGGGAAAGGGGACTTGAACCACGCATGATATCAGGGCTTAGGATGCCAAACCGAAGTGAAACACACAGGGATGATTTTGAATTTCGGAATTTACTAATACAAAATCTTACATCTAAACTTATCTTATTTTTACATTAAGGGAGAGCCTTTTTTTAAAATTTATTGCACCCGAGCAGTGGATAAACTACTTTACAGACATGAGATTGGATACAAACACGAAAAAAATAATACAATATTAACTGAAAACCACCGAGATACTTGCAAATTAAACTAACTTAAACCAATTTTATCTGTGAGAGGGAATCCTCTCTGGGAACCTCATTTATTACGATTTTATGCACAGGGCAGTGGTGTGAAGGAAGTGGGAAAGGGGGAGGGGGAGTGAGCTTAGGATTACGTGTTTATGATGGTTACGGAGGTCTGAATTGATCTTTGGGAAGGCGTGATTTGATTCTGGTTGGACCATTACTGGATTTTCCCAGGCGGTAGAGTCTGGCACCGGGAACTAGGTTTAAGTTGGTCAAGAATTTGTTTGATAATGTTCAAATGTGCTGAGTAATGATATCGATGTTCAATTCTCTGTGGAGTTGATTGTTGGATACATACCGTGGGGCGTAAACCGACGTTCGGAGGATTGACTCCGACAAGAACTGACTCCGACAAGCCGCATTCGCTAGGTGCGCTATGTTCTGGCTC
Source organism: Teleogryllus occipitalis (assembly GCA_011170035.1). Taxonomy (NCBI): domain Eukaryota; kingdom Metazoa; phylum Arthropoda; class Insecta; order Orthoptera; family Gryllidae; genus Teleogryllus; species Teleogryllus occipitalis. The sequence continues at coordinate 7,752 of BLKR01005683.1, read as the reverse complement.
GATACGAATGCAAGTGACTTTAACTTGTGACTAAAAACCTTTCGCGAGCCACAATCAATGACACGGCGGTCCACCAGATGGACAATCCTGGTTCAAACCATTCCGCAGAATCCTCGCAGCGAAGCGGTGCAATCTGCCAGTAGCCCTCGCGCCGCGAAGCAACGAGGCGGCTGCATCTGCGCGCGAACGGAAGCAACCTGCACGAGCGGGGAGGGGGGAGGGGGCGGGGGAGGGGTGTGAGCAGAGGGCAAGGCCAGGGCGCGGGGAGTGTAAACTCGAGGCGCAAGGGGGCCCCGCCCGCCGCCGCCACCGCCACCGCCGCCACCTCAGTCGAGGCGACGACGGCGCGGGAACGAGTTTCACGCCAAATAGCAGACGTGCCGAGCATGGGCAAGCGGCCGCCGCCGCCGCGGCTGGAAATATGATTTACAAAAAGACGACGACGACGGTGGCGGCGGCGGCGGCGGGCGCGCCAACGAGGGCCAGCAGGAGCAAAAAGACTCGAGAGCAGCGGCGCCGAGGCGAGTACATGGCCCCCGATAATCACCGTCCCCCTCCCCTGCCCTCCCCCCATCCCTCACACGCACTCACGGACACCGCAGGCCAGCATCCCACTGCCTCGGGCTGTCAAAAGGGCTTGTGTAAAGTGGTGAACCCTCATACAGACCTCCGGAAATACCATGATAGTTTCCGGTTAAAATCATCGTTTTTCACCATCTGTTTGGTTATTGATTTTTATAAATGTAGTAAGTTAAAAATATTACAAAACATTATTTACGGGCAAACTTACATGCTTACGAGCACCCTTCATAACGCACCACGTGACGCCTATGATCTACAGACATAAACCAAGAATCGGCCCTCTGTTATCCGGATTCCTCACACCAAAGCAAAGGACAGAAACTCGCCCTCATTCACACACATAAGGCGCTTGATGTCAGTATCAACACACGCACAATCTTCCTCCAGAATCTCAAGTCTGGAAGCTACATTTACAAATCCTAAATAAAATTTATTTCTTAACAAATTATAAGTTATATAAACTTTTATTACTGCAATTAATATTGTACATTAGTGTTGAAAGCTTTCTCTCCCAAGTTTTCTCGCTACCAGATATGCCATTTTTCATGCACCCGCATAATCGTGTGCCCTCTATCAGAGCGTCTAGGACTAAGTCAATAAATGTGGTACGTTTTGTTTCAAATAGGATATGCGTACGAAATGTCCATTGCTGTCAGCCCCAAACCACAAGAAATAATGCGTATAATTTCCTACATTATCTTAATTTCCAATCTACATCAATACAAATTTTATTGCCAAAAAATGGGAGGTTGATACATGTTCTGTTTAACATTTAAATTTCCACCACAAACAAATGGTTGGTCATCTTGGAAAACTGCAGGATGCGCAAGCTGAATTTGAAAGTAGGCTCATTTATTTCTGATACCGAGTTGTTACAGTTATATCACAAACAAAAAAATCAAATAATCTTAACTAGATGTTTGCATACATGGCAACAAAACACACTTCGCATACAAATTTCACATCTAAATAAAAAAGAATGTTCTAGTTAAGATGTGCAGATTTCATAACTCCAATTTAAGTTTCTTTGAGACGGGGGCACCACGCGTGCTACCCCGCTGGAACGCCAGCCAGTAACTTTGGAAGAAGCAAGAAGGCAACTAGTGAGAGGTCGCAGTCTTCCTATGAATCGGCTCTAACGAGACACCCGCGCCCCTCGCTCCGTAATCTAGAAGGGGGCAGATCAACGGAGGGCCCAAGGAGATAGACTTCCCGGGAACGAGCCATGCAATCAAGCGGCCGGGCCCACCCCATTACCCCCTCTCCGTCCCCTTCCCCTCCCCCTCGGCGGCCAACAGGCAACAGGCGCGCGCAACGATCGTGAACACTGCACCTACAACATCAGGCGCGCGCAACGAATGTGAATACGGCACCTACAACATCAGGCGCGCGCAACGATCGCGAACACGGCACTTACGTCAGGCGCGCGCAACGATCGCGAACACGGCACCTACAACGTCAGGCGCGCGCAACGATCGCGAACACGACACCTACGTCAGGCGCGCGCAACGAATGTGAACATGGCGCCTACAACATCAGGCGCGCGCAACGAACGCTGCCACGGTACCTACAACATCAGATGTGCGCAACGAACGCGAACATGGCGCCTATATCAAGCTTAGTATAGAATCCTTAGTAATAGTTCCCGTATCCCGAGCACACCCATGAAATGTACTGACTCAGTGATGGGGAATTTCGTTCAGTTGTGCAAAGCGAAGCTGCAAAGTCCACTCATACTCGTCGCATTGCGCATTAAGACTCTGACTCACAACAACGATCTCGTTGCCTGAAACATTCATCTGCCATTCGAAGCTACTCTACTATCATAACACGCAGGGTATCTAACAATGAGGCACCTACAAGAGCGAAAAATAAAAAAAAATAGGCCAGGATGTCGATTTACTTTAGCATCCCACGTGAATTGCCTCTCATCAAGTCCCTGAGTGGGTGCTTTTTCAAACGCGATCAGCGTAATAAATTAGTTCAATTCAATGTAGTTCTTCGCCGCCACGGCAACGCAATAGAGGGCATGAAGGGACAAATATATTTCCGCCAGTGCTCCGCTCCGACCCGCCCCCCCCCCTTCGCCGGGCCTCGGTGTAATGAACAATCGCATTAGCACCCGCGGATGTGCGGTTTCATGCTCAACACAGGAGATTAATATAATCTGGCGCGGTGGGGCCCCCTTTTTCCGGCGGTGGAGGCGGGGGTGGTGGTGGCCGGCGGGAATCGAACACGCGACCGCCACGCCCCCTCGGTCTCACACCGCTTCCCAGCGGCAGGCGACAAGGACGAGGACAACACGTCCCTTTGGAGGTAAGATTGATTTATTAGAGGGTCCGGGAGCGTCAACTGATAAGGACATAAGCCCCGTAAGTATAGTGCTAGTTTTATGGCAAGTCGTGGTGGTAATCTAACGCTGAATCGCGAGATCCGGTGCCGACCTACCCGCCGGCTTGCAGGGTTTTCCCCGACCAGGTGTCTCCCACCAGCGGGGCACCGCCCCAGCCGGGAGAAACTCTAAGCACCTGAATGGTCTCCCGGCATTTGCGGTAGTGTAGTACAGTGTGTGTGTAAGTAAGGGGTGAGAATAGGACAAGACAGAGGAAACAAAGATCGCACGCGGTTCGTGGCCCGTTTGTTAGGTTATCGCTCCAGCATTCGCCTGGTGTTCATCGGAGAAACCGTGGAAAACCGATCAGAGGAGCCGGCCGCTGTTATTCTCCTCGAGACAGCGGCTGAATTCGACCTAGCTGACAATCTAGTATCGATAAGCGTGCCATCGATAGGAGTCGATCCCTAGGACCTTCCGGTCAGGAGCACTGCAGTATCATCAGTTGATACCATGAGCCACCTTTGCCCGTTTGGAGGATAGAAAATTGGTGACGCATGTGATGTTTGGTTTATAGTACTTATTAACTTTCCACCAAGAGAAATATACACAATTTATAACATTTCACATTCATATTATAATTATATTAGCACTCTCTACAAATATCCATATTTTCCTTCTTTTTTTCGATTAGTATATAAAAGAGACTCATTGGATTTTGATAGAATTTTCTTTCATAGAACATAGTTTGTTCCGCTGGCAATTTTGCGAAGAAAACACCCCAAATGACACTTTCTCAATGATATGCGAAAACATACAATATAAAATATAAATGGTACGGCAGTCGTGATTAAAATAACGGCTGGGTCGCGTATTTTGTATAAAAACAAAAATCAACGGACTAGTCCTGTTGTAATAAACAAGTTCAAAACACTGCGTCTTTTTTCGGTACCGATTGGGCCTGTAACCCAATCAAAAGCATGGCCATTGCCTCGTCTACCTGTGTTCTCCCATTAGGACAAACAAACACATTTCATAATTTATTATGAAGCTAAACGAACACGTGCCATTTATCGACACTGAACCAAGACCATCCTACAGTCGCGTTATCTTTGAACTGACATACAAAATGCGGTCTACGAAAACGTACGAGTAGTACGATTTGGCAGATTCCAACGTCCGGCAGCATCGCGTTTTCTAAAACTTCAGAATTCAACATCAATAATACTTCTGAGGAGGAAAAAATCCAAATAAATAGTGCAACATAACATTACGTATTCCCATTTCTACGAGAAACAACAATGTCGGTGAGTTTATCAAAGTGTGCAAAGCAGGAAAAACTCCGCGAAGCGCAGAGAGGTGAAAGAGGGAGGTAGCTGCAGCCGCAATTGCTGCTACCGCCCCCTCCGCGATCCACCAACGCTGCCAGGACGAGAGTTGCTGCCTGGCGCCGCCGCCGCCGCCGCCGCCGCCGCTGCGCCACGACTACATATTATACCGGCGCCCGTGCGCTTATTCATTATTTACGTATTTCCGGTCAATCAATAGCCTCGCTAATTACCAGGCCCCTCCCGCGAGCACTCGTTTTGCCCTCCCGCGCCGCCGCCACCGCCGCCGCCGCCGCTCGCTCAAAACATAAAACGAACCAAAATTAGATACCAGGATGGTTTTGTACAGATTAATAGCTGATTGCGCGGCGCCGTCGAGGAGGGTGGCGTGGGGCGGAGTGGAGCAGAGCGGGGCGCGGAGAGATGTGGGGAGTGGGGCGCCGAGCGAGGCATGGAGTGGGACGGCGACCGGGGAAGAAGAGGAGGGGCAGAGTGGGGAAGGAGAGGAGGGGCGGAGCGGGGAATGGGGAAGAGGACCGGAGCGGAGAAGGAGGGGAGGGCGGAGCGGGGAAGGAGAGGAGAGACGGAGCGGAGAAACAGAGAAGGGGCGGATCAGGGAAGGAGGGGAGAGGGGAATGAGTGGCCAGGCGGAGCGGGGAAGGAGGGGAGGGGATGTGCGAGAAAGAAGAGGAGGGTCAAAGCGGGGAAGGAGAGGAGGGGTAGAGCGGGGAAGAAGAGAAGCGGTGGAGCAGGGAAGAAGAGGACGGGCAGAGCGGGAAAGGACGGGAGGGGCCAAGAGGGGGCGGAGGCGGGAGCGGGGCGGGCAGAGTCCACGTGCAGTGCACATGCCAGATAACAGGCGCGCGAGGAGGACGCATAAAAGCAATTCCGGGGGACCTGCTCCAACTTCCCGGTATTGAATAATAAACAGTCATTCATTCAAACACTCGACCAACCGATTCCAGGAATTCGCACGAGGCCAACAAAACAGTAAATACAACTGACCTCCAGTATGTTGTAAAACAAACTGCTTCCTATGAATATTCGCAAATAACACAATTTTACTTTTCATGATGAAAACACTCTGGTGAATAAGTAAATACACCATAAATTGAATTAAAATCATAAGGTTTAACAATGTTGATGTCTAAGAAACTGCTCACTTACTATAGAAAAGTGCCTATTCACCCATATGTATTTATAGTTAAAAATATTAATGTTTTCACCAACAGAGTTTCTTGTCAGGATCTCAACGCGTGACTCAACGGTGTTTCGGTTCAGTGTCAACGACTGCATAGTATCCTGACCTAATAAAAACTTTTCTTCCCCGCAATCACTACGTTCACCACCTAAGATTACCACAAACATATAATTTTAAATAATAATTTTCCGTTAATAATTTAAAATGTATACCAGATACTTAGTATCTAATCCATGATTTTACAATCAATGTTCCTAGTCATCGAAGTGAAAATTACCACCTCTACAGTTTTGTACTACAAATGTGAATAATTAATACACCACTTTCATCTTTTAAATCATGAATTTAAAACAATGTTTTTGCTGCCAATGGCGGGAAATCATTTTTCAATCAATCATTGAAACGTAAGTTCCGCATGTGCAGTGTGGCGACACGGAACGGGCCGTTGGCAATCCCTCTGGTCATGAATCCCTTTTGTACATAGTAGGTTAGTTTACTCTTTTCAAATATTAATTTATGCACTTTTCTCGCTGTTTCATGCTTCATGTTAAAACTTATTCGCAAAGCAAAATAAAGTGTACACAAAGCAAATAAAATTTAGGCGCAAGATTCGCCGACCATCGGAGAGGGAAAAAATGTAAACTCCCCACATTAGTTCCCGCAAAGATATGTAGATTAACTTAAAAGCTACGTCAAGGTGGGGGAAGGAGGATAGGGGCATCGCCCAGGTGCTTGTGACCCTCACCCAGCCCGGCTGTCACTAGCAAGCTACGTGTATTTTGTGACTGAAAAATAAACAATTTATATAATCGCTCTAGTCAACCACCCCCGCTGCCGTAGGCTTGTAACGTCGTAGACTCTCATCCCTTTATGAGAGACGGTTCCGCCTGCCGACCATGACAACACATTGCCACGGTGCGTATCAATTTATGAAGGTTGTTATGAGAATCATCATCTGTTTTCCGCAAACGACACGCAGATGATTTATGCTCATACATGCTCTGTACAAATATTAAGTTATCCGGGTATATTATGTACAAAATAAACGTTTGAGAATATATTAGAGAATCCTGTCGTCTTTACTCATCACGACTCATCATTACTCAGCCTTCATAAACGGGAGACTGACGCGTCCGCATACTCCACTGTTGCACCTTCCGTCGACCTTTGGCGATACCACCCAATCTCCAAGCCACGTCATCTTCATCGCTAAAATCCTCGCAGCCTCGGACGTGTAAGAACAATAAATACGTATAGTCTAAGTACTGCCCCTGAAGTGAGCCTTTCTCTCACGCTTCTATTTGGTATAGGATCTCCCTGTCTCCCAACAATTCGCGACACATGTCTCATGGGTAGTAATGGCAAATTTTACCAAAATCGATACATCGCTAATGGGTTTTCGATGTCGATGAAAACATCGATGTTCAAAACATCCATGTTTTAATTATAGACTAATAAACATGCTAGTTTCCTATCCATTTTTAATTACAGTACGTAAACGGGATATATTTTATTGTTTGGTTACCAGCGTGATCGTAGTATGTAACAATTGTTATAGAATGTAAAGAATAAAATTAAATATAAAGAACATCGTCTTTCTGCAATCGATTTCATTTCGCTGTCGATTCAGGCAGTGACACGCCTGGTGATACATTCATAACACGAGCAGCTCCCAAAATTCCTCAGATTGCACAGGTGAAATGTGCGGCTTGATAAAGAGGATGACGCAAAATCGTGATATTGATATGGATTGCTGCTACTCTACGACGTGTTTAAAACCCTTTACTAAAAAAATATTTAAAAAAATAAAATAAAAAATTCAAAACATTGATGTTTTTGCAACAAAATATCGATGTGAAGAAAACATCGGAAGCAAAATATCGATGTTTTTAAAGCATTGATGTTTTTTTTTGCCATCCCTACTCAGGGCCCAGTCAGCCTGTGGGTGGCGCGGTGCACCCGGGCCCTGCGCCCCCAAAGGAGCAGCGTCCAGCGGCCATCGCTCTCCAACGCGGCGTGGGCGGCACGACATGCAAGCGCCAACTCGCCGACACGCGCCACCCCGCCACCGCTCCGCGCCCGATAAATCACGCCAATTAACGCCGCGATTAGCGGCCAGCGCACGCGGAGGCGCCACCGACCAACGGGCACTCTCGCTCCGAACACCGCCACACACGAGCCTCCACCTCCGATCAACACCAGGCGAATGCTGGAGTCCTAACAAACGGGCCATGGACCGCGCCCGATTTTTCCTTCGTCTTCCTTGCCCAATCCTTACCCCTTTCACACACACACACACACACACACAC
>BLKR01005682.1:12461-74654 GCA_011170035.1 Teleogryllus occipitalis | reverse complement strand
AAAAAAATTGCTCCATTTTTGATTAAAGTTTGTTTTTGGATAACTGCTGACATTGGCTGAGTTTCGCCACGCTCGCTTTGTGAATCCTTCATGTGGGCATAAACCAGGCTTGGTCTACGGTTGTACCCCACGTGTTTTCTGTTGTAATAGTTTGCTAACTTTGTTCTTATTGTTTTATATTATTAACAAGTGTATAGTGTATTAATTTTAATTTTATTTGTGAGAGGGTCATTTAAGAGAATGGTGCAGCCTCCGTGTTAATGACCTCCATCTCGATCAGGTTTTTCGTCCAGTTTCCCTGATCCCTTGAGCAAATGCTGAGATGGCCCCTTGTTTTGCTTCTGGACATAAATGTAACTTCATTATCTCTGCACGTCTTCTAGAATTCAGTGGGAAATATAGTTATTCAAATTATCGTTTCCATGTTGTTGCGGCAGGAAGTATTATTCATTGACGAAGGACGTCATGGATAAGAGCCCAAAATTTATTGCTTATTTATCATTAAAAATAGATTTTATTACTTGAGAGCTTCCTTTTTTAATTCAAAATTCATGTAGTATATGACTTAGTATAGGGATCACAGAATTCCGAAAATATGAGTATTTTTTAGAAATATCGTGTCAAACATAGGCAATTTTTATTTTCTTTAAACCATTTATTCTTAAAAACTGCACAATTTTTTTGGATTAAATTTAAACCTTAGATATTGTAAAGGACGCTAAAGATATTAGTGCAGGTCTCATGTTCGTTAAAACGCTGATTTTTCGCAAATTAAAAAAGTTAAAATTTTCGACATCTTCATACAACTACAATTGTGAAGGTATATTTTTTGCTTAGTGAAAATTGTTCTTCAATAACAGATCTTCAAACAATGTGATGTTGAATTTTTAGAAAGTATGAGCATATTAGTAAATTTTGGCGTCAAAATAAGTCGCCCGCTCCGAATATCCGCGCTTCGTGAACGTACTTTTAGAAGTGTTTTAATCTACACATTAAATTAATAAATATTTATTGAGAAAAAAACAACTTACCTACGGCAATGCGGGAACCGACTCCTTCTGCATTTCCCGCCAAGTACGTTTGCAAGAAGCCAGCATTTGAAGCACTAAGTGCCATCTGGTGGCAAAATATTATACCATATACGAACGAAAAAAGGCGCTTTTAATTGGAATGTGGCGGGACATTGAAGCCTCTGCTACTTCTCCATAGAAGACAGCAGGACTGAGGAAGTTATAAAAGAAAAAGGTTTTAGAATCACATTACAAAAAATTCTATTATGTGTCAATTCTGATTTGCGGTGCGATGTTTCGGGGATAAGAATTTCTCCCTATCTTCAGGCTACAATGTGCAAAGGAGAAAACTATTAATATTTTATAAAAAATATAAATAAGTTACTGGGATTAATATCAATGAAAAATTATAATGAAACATAGCACTCAATGTAAACTAACATGAAGGCTCCCCATTTTGAACAACAAAAGATCATACAAAATTAAAGTAAAAAATAAATATGTACAGCCGACACTGCAAATACCTTCACGTGTCTTTTTTTACTGTTTTCTGGAACTTTTTAGGTAAATAATTCTTCGTATGGTTGCTTGCCACTGTTATATTTTTTCCGTTTTTTTAATGAAATGGAAGTTGTCATTTAAATGTATAAAAATTTCTTCTAATACATTTTGGGAACCCATGAATAATTTGTCCGTTTGTATTACGTTACATGTAATAGTATTTCGAAGCCTCTCCCTGTCCCCTGCTTTTTACCAATTACCTCACAACGGTCGCAGCCTATTGTATACAATCCGTTCAAATCCCCTTATTGTAATTGTATTCCTGACCGTGCGGTTGCACGGTGGACATAAATATTTTTTACTTTAATTTTGTAATTTCCTGTTACCAGAGCCCGACAATAAGAGACCATAAGAGGAAATTCGCCGTGTCCGGCACACGATTACAATACTTTCTCTTCTTACAATCGTATGGGCGAGAAAGTAAAAAAGAAATCACAAACCACGTCATTCTTATAAACATCTGTTAATTATTCTAGGAATTTCTCTTGATTTACGAAACAGTGGTTTTGTCAAGAGTGTCCAGATTTTGTCACACGGACGAAAAAGAACAGTTGCAGTATACCTGATCCATTATACTGTATCAAGGGAACGCATGATAATATAGGCCCAACCAGGTTCACTGTTACTGTTTCGTGACGGAGATTGTTGGAACGAAGTTGCATCGTAAAGAGTCCTCTGTTGCATTCTTCTGAATTCACCTTGTCAGAAGGGCACGGGTAGAAGCTGCTGAGCCCAAGCAACCTTGTTGGAAGAGTTGGCTATCTGCTCGGCGTAAGCGAGCAACACAGGTTGGAGGATCCAGCCTACCGTCATGATGCATCCGGACAAAACTGATAGAAGGAGCCAGCCTTCCGCGTCGGCTTGCACAGTTATACTGGTTAAAGGGCCAGCCGTACGTCTTGCCTTATTTAAGCATTTCTTATTGGTGTCACAAGTACTGATCGTTGACGGGTATAGGATGTGTTATGCGAAGAACTTGCTATTAATAGAATATTCATTATTTATTTCTGACCCAACAACAGATCTGTATATTTACCTACACAACCAGACACCGTAAAAACGGAAAAAATTATATAAAAATTACGCATTTAGTGATAATTAAATTTCACAATAAATTACACAAAAACTCAAAAGCCTTTAAATTCTGCAGACTGTTATTACAGTAGATATACATACATCAATAATGCCTGCATTGTTGTTGAATAAAAGTTACATATAGGTTCATTATACACACACACACACATATATATATGTATATATATATATATATATATATATATATATATATATATATATATATATATATATATATATATTGGAACGCCTCCACTCGTGGAAACGCCCTGATAGAATGCTCTTTCGAGCTTAAATATCTCGGGGGGCAGGATCTTTTGGGGTATGAGAAAGTAATGTAACAAAGTAACATGGAAATCTACTATAATACGTACAATTTAAATCATAAAAAAGAATATACACATTCATCAAATAGTGGAACAACTTAATCTTTCCCCAATAACACAGAATGAAGCCAGTTAGTTACATAACATTGCCGTAAAATTGTACAAGGTTTTGGCCTTTGGCAAAATCAAACAAGGCATACTTTTAGCAGAATTTAAACCTCCACGAATTTGTTTAAAAGGTGACAGTCTTTCTATACTGAATTTAGGGAGTTTCTCACATGAACTACCACGCAAATTTGCCGTTATCCACTTTCTGGTCCGCACCAATCTTCGCACGAAAAGTCGCAAGTTCGGTTACCTTTACGGCGCTCTCCAGTTCGCTCGAAGGCTACCTTGGTACTCCCGCTGCCCGGTGTCGCAGCGACGTCACTCCAGCTTCTCTCGTACGCTTCACCTGTCCGTCACGCGTTCGGTCAAACCAGGCCCTTCTCTCGTTCTCTTCATCCGCTCCCGGCTCCCCTCTTCTCTTTTTTTTCGTCCTCGCCACGAACGTGTATGCCCGCGCTCCAAGTCTCTGGCGCGTCGCAAAATCGGATCTTTGCGTTACTACACTGGGCGTCGCAGCTGCACTTCGGATGGCTGCAGCGCTAATACACGCAGTCTCCACTGGATTTCACAAAACTGTCCTCTGCACGAAATGAGCACTCTTGGAAAAAACGTTTACTGTTCTTCGCTCTGACCGCTTTCTTTCTAATGAGCTTGCAGCGGATTACCAATATGTTCGTATTGCAATCACTTTCCTATACCAACTAATCCTCCACGCTCACACCACTCAATTATTCACTTTCACTACCAAATTCGTAGAGAACTTACGCGTTCGCCTACGCTACCAGACTCATAGAACTAGTGCTTTCACTCGCGTCACCGGATTAACAGAGAAGAAGGCAGCCTTTCGCCGCTCCGCTGTATAAATGCGGCCCTGACGTCATAGAACCCCTATGCGCGCCGCCCTTCTGTGGAAATTACCCCGCCGCTGCTTCTGGCCGCCACCGACAGGTCGCGCCTTTTCTCTTCCGTGCTGCTCTTCCGATATATATATATATATATATATATATATATATATATATATATATATATATATATATATATATAATGAATATTCTGAAACAGCATGTACCTAAAAATAAAATATTAGAATTTAACATTAAAATATTTATTTAGTAAAGTAAAATGTGTAAAATATAACATAACTCACAATAGAATGAAATATATTGACATAAACTTAATAGCTAACAAATGATAATGAAACATTGATGTACCACTTAATCATTTATGTGATCAGGTGGATTAAATACACAAGGAGACTAAGAACATGTTTACAGTCATCAGTAATTATTTCAAAAATATTTTATAACTGTTTCAAAATTATTTTAAAAACATTTTATAACTGTTTCAAAACTATTTTAAAACTGTTTCACAAGTACATTTAAATAGCAACTTTTATTACTGATCCCCCAAAAACAAATTTAATTCACATTTATTTTATAAAAACGCCAAGATTTATTTAAATTATGGCTAAATATGTAGCTGAAAATTATTTTCAAATGTATTTGTTGTTTATTTCTTTTAACCTTTCATTTTACATTTTTTTCATTTATTTGCGTCAAAAAACAGTTAAAATTGCGTATGACGTGCTATGAGGAAAAGTGAAATGTGTGCACATTTTCAAAATTCTGTAATTCCCACACTACATCATATATACTTGAATTAAAAAAAGAAGAAGAAGAAAAAGAAGGAGAAAAAAGAAAAAGAAGAAACAAAAGCTCCCATGTAATAAAATCTATTTTCAAGGATAAATAAGCAATAAATTTTGGGCTCTTATCCATGATGTCCTTCGGAATAATACTTCTTCCGCGACAACATGGAAACGATAATTTGAGTAACTATATTTCCCACTGAATTCTAGAAGACGTGCACAGATAATGAAGTTACATTTATGTCCAGAAGCAAAACAAGGGGCCATCTCAGCATTTGCTCAATGGATCAGAGAAACTGGACGAAGAATCTGATCGAGATGGGGGTCATTGACCCGGAGGCTGCAGTACAATAGTTGTTACAGGTTGTTTATACACATTTATACAGTCCAAATGGTAAATAATGCATTATGTATCACTGTTAAAATTAATGTTACTTTTCTTGTGATGCTCAAGATAGTTTATAATTGTATAGCAACAGTTATGCAGCAGAAACGATTTCACTTTGGATTTAAACTATCGAATTTAATCGTGTAATGGCATCTGGCAAAGTGTTGTAAAATAATGTACATGTATTGTATGTGAATTTTTTTGTAATGAGCTGTTGATACTGTGATCTGATGAATATGATTTCTACGTCGAGTGTTATAGTAATAGACTTCGGCATTTTCTGAAAATATATTCCTGCCCTTAAGCAAGTCATTTTTGACAGAAACCACTGATTAGTAAATAAACAGACGAGGTATTGGTAAATTTCCTAGATTAATGAATAGAGGCTTACAAGAATCACGTGGGTGGGATTTGGCTATTATTCGTACAATTTTTTTTGTAATCTAAAAGTTTGGGAGCTATAATATGTATTTCCCCAGAATATGATGACATATCTCAGGCGGGAATGAACATTCGCGAAATATACACAACGAGCAGTATGAAGGCTGACTGAATTTGCTAGAATTCTGAACACGTAGTATAATGAACTTAATTTTGTGTTCAATTAATTTAAATGGACGTTCCATTTAAAGTTTGACTGAATTGAGAGACCTAAAAATGTTGTTGCCTTTACATTAGTCAATGGTATACCATTGATAATATAATAATAATAATAATAATAATAATAATAATAATAATAATAATAATAATGCTACTGCTAATTCTAATGATGATAACGATGACGATGACGATGGCGACGACGATGACGACGAGGACGACGAGGACGACGAGGACGACGAGGACGACGAGGACGACGAGGACGACGAGGACGACGAGGACGACGAGGACGACGAGGACGATGACGACGACGAGGACGACGACAACGACAACTACAACGACAACGACGACAACGACAACGACGACAACGACAACGACAACGACAACGACGACGACAACGACAACGACGACAACGATAATAATAATAATAATAATAATAATAATAATAATACAACTAAAAATAACAATTAAACAAACTACAACTGTACAAAGCTACAACTGTTTTTGGAATGAAGATTGATTTCCAATATTATTATAGACAGCAAATATCTTAAAATATTCACATTAAATTGTCAATTTAATGTGGAGTATAGATAACTATAACATTTCGGGCCGAGGTGTGATCACTTCACTAGACCCAAACTGAATTCACAAATCAAACATATCACTAGCAAAAATATATAAAAAGGAATTTAGAAATAGGCCAAAGAGCCAGTGCAGCGAAGCGCGAACTAACTGCAACACAAAATGCACGTACCGAAGATAGAAACAAAATCATATTTTGCTATTTGCTCTATTTTTGCAACTGACGGGAATCGAATCACGGTCGCCTCACAGAAAGGGTAGCATGCTGTTGGCATGACACTGTATGACACTAACACCTCATGACACTGTCCATGAGGCGTCACCCAAGCGACATTAAAAATATATGTTAAAAGAAGTAATGAAAAAACTTTCTCCGTATAGGAAGAAAGGACTCGTCGGGGTACGATCGATTATTCGCGGAAAGCACCCTCGATTACTCTCGATATCGATTATTCGCGGAAAAAATAATAATTTTGATATTACATTTTCCTATTTAGTTTTGAAAGAGTCAAAGGGGTAATGTATGGAAGTGGTACGTGTTTCAAAACAGTGTGGTGTTCAAAATAAGTAGTCAATGTTGTAAATTGTAGAATTATTTTTTTGCTAACACATGTGTAAGATCAATTTCATGAGTCACTGTGCATGGAACTTCTTGTTGCCGTTATGTATTGTGTTGTTGGAACGGATATACACCAATAAAGAATGCAGAAATATGACACTTACTTCAAATAGTATTTGATTTCTGAAATGTAACTCAAGAACCTTATTCTGTCCGAGAAAATGAAATGAAATTTGCTACTTGAGTGTCACATAATTCACTCTACAAATTCTTTGTTCATAAACAGAAAAACACCCTGTGGGTCCCTTATACGGTTTTCCTTCTCCTTTTCTAAGCAAATTAGTTCTCCCATACTTATTGGAAACTACATTTTGTGAGCACTTGATACCAAAAAAGTGTTATTTTTTCTTCTGGAAACGACTGTCGATTAATTCGATGTCCGACCGTAACTCTGAACATTAGCACCCAACCTGTATCTAAATTGTTCACCAAAATTAGTATTCCTCTATTGAACTACCTGATACGTTTTGACACGTGTTAAATTTCAATATTTAATTTTAATCCATTTTCAAGATTTGATTGAGAAAATTCAATAGAACTCTAATTATCAAGAAGCAGCAACTGCCCCCTCCCCTTAAGTTATATTTAGAAAATGACATTCCTGTGCGGGAGATCACACTGGATTTGCTTTCTTAAGTAATCATTATTCCCGTCCCAAAACTTTTAGTTTGGAGGACAGGAATAATGATCATAGATGAATGATTCGGATGAGATTGAAAGTGTTTTTTTTAAATTTGTTTTCCTGTGGACATATGTCATTTACTCAATAGATAAAAACAATATAAAATAATAACTTACAGTTGTCTCACAGTTTATATGCACTAATTGTGACTGAGAGGAAATCATTAGAATTTTAAAAGCAGCCAAAAAGTGATGCAAAACAACTATTTTGCAAATTCTGGAGAGAATGTGTTATTACCTAGTTAAATTGATCAGTGAAAAATAAATGAAAAATTGCTATATAAGAATAAAAGCAAATTCACGTTTAAGACAATTTTTTTTATTTAAATGATAAATAAGGATAACTATACTTACATCTTTGCCTTTGAATTTTTACGGAACCACAAAAAGAGTTATTAAAAGTGATCAAAGTTTTAACATGTGCAACATCATGTATGAAAAAATGGCATGGGGTTATGGATCATCATGCAATTTGAAAATCTGATGACTGCAAGTTCAAATCTCATAAAGGCATTTATACCATCATATATATCTGAACCATCACCCCAACCATAAGTATTTATCTCTCATCATTACTCACACTTCATACCTACTCCCTACAGCCATTCCTCCAGTGGTGGAGAAAACAAATCCCTGATCATCTGCTCAGGAGGGTTGAAGAACCTCCCTCACCTATGCTCAGCAACTCACTGTCGTATGAAAACTGACTTATTCAAAGGTTGGAATATATTTTAATACAATATAAATATTTATAAGATACCAGTTTAAACAGCTCACTTCATAAAATTCAAATAAAACCTCAAAATGTTATTTTCCATTACAAAATTATGATGACATTAATCACATAAAAATGATACACTAGGGTAAAACACAAAACTTTTTCTACTGCACAACTATTTTTATGCCGTTGGATACTACACTATATATCAAATCCAAATTTAATTTTAAAAATGATTTCAGTGCACGACTTTCATTTTATACAATAATACAATTTTAATAATTTCAATATGGTTGTAATCATTATTGTAATCAGGTTGCAACCACTCCTAACTCAATTAGTTTCACTCAATTAATTTAGTACACAAGGGTCAGTACTTAGGTCTCTACTTTCTCTATTATATATAAATTATTTTCACAAGAGTAGAGATTATAAATTAATATCATATGCAGCTGACACCTCAGTTGTTAGTAGTGCTAAAGACTTAATTACATTAGATGAAAAAATGACAAAAATCAATGAAACATATACCTTGCTACTTAGACATGAATAATTTAATCTTAAATACTGAAAAAACAAATGTAATATACTTAAATTTATCAAACTCTTAAGATTTCAAATAACTAGACTCATGTTGAGATAAAAAATGAAACTATAAAAGAAATTGAATGTCATAAATTTCTTGGAATATATATTGAAGAACTTTACAGTATCTAGGAAAGAAATATGGTCAGCACTTGTTAAAGCAAACATTCTAAACAAACTGATAGAGGTAGTTAAAAGCATACATAAAAATGTACATGCTACTGTGAGACTAGATGCCAATATACTTAGAAATTTAAAACCAATAAAGGTGTGAAACAAGGTGATCCCTCAGCCCACTATTACTTATTACATTCATGTATCAAATAATTTAACAGACCAAGAGATGTACCCAGAAATATATGTTATGAAATAGGTGGATAAAGGAGGTATGTATACAGTCATTGATTAATGTGAATGATATACTGTTCACTGCCAAAAACCCAAGGGAACTACAGGAGATGGTCAGGGTGTGGGGACATGCGTTGGAAGACAGAAGAAGG
Source organism: Teleogryllus occipitalis (assembly GCA_011170035.1). Lineage (NCBI taxonomy): Eukaryota > Metazoa > Arthropoda > Insecta > Orthoptera > Gryllidae > Teleogryllus > Teleogryllus occipitalis. The sequence continues at coordinate 65,254 of BLKR01005682.1, read as the reverse complement.
AAAATAAATACTAGCAAGAGTAAAATTATATGTATAGGCAATAAAAGAGAGAAAATGGGGATTACCTGGGGGCAAGGAGAATTGGAACAGGTTCAGGGTTACAAGTACATTACAAGCACATATCAGGGAACGGTAGGTATGAGAATGAAATGAATAATAGAGTTAAGAAAGCTAATTCCTTCTCTTATCCGATAAGTAAAAATTTCGTACTCATGAAAGTTAGTACTAAAACTAAATTACAAATCAATGAGTCGGTATACATACCAACTTTTATTTATGGAATGGAAAGTTGACCAAACCATACAAAAACAGAAAGTAGAAAAACAGCTACAGAAATGAAGTCTCTATACAGAATACCAGCCAAAACAAGGAGAGACAGAATAAGAAATTGTAGTATAAAAGATGAGCTTAAAGTCACCCCACTTATGAAAACTACTGAAAATAATGTGCTAAAATGGTTCCGACATGTGAGTAGAATGAAAGAGGACAGGAAACTGAAGCTGATGTTGGAGGCTAGGATAGAGGGGAAGACCCAGGGGAACCTGAGAAGGCTTTATAGCAGTCTGTCGTAGGAATGGAATAACAAGGAAGGCAAAATGAAATGCACAATATAAGGAGAAATATATCAAATGGCTATACTGATGCTGAAAAGCACAAAGGGTACGAAGAAGAAGGAGAAGAAGAAAGCCTAACTTTTCATAAATACATTAATGAAATAAGTAATAAATAAGTTCTAATATCATCACTTAAAACAATACATTATGGGACAATTAATGCATATATTGAATATGTAATGGAAATAAGGGGTAGTACAAACTTCGTAAACATGAACAGAATTATAATTCTACAAAAAAGAGCCCTTCAAACGAAAACCTAAATAGTCATGTAAGAATTACTTAACCACACACAACATACTGACTGTAATAGCATTTTATGCCCTTAAAATCATTACTCTCTTCAGAAAGAAACCCAGCTCACACTTCATTAGCAATAGAGAATTGAATAATTATAGTACCAGCGGCAAAGAGAACAACCATAGGATATGAATGTCTAGAGCCTCAACTAATATGAGCCCCCAAGACATATCTTATTATATAATAAACTTCTTAAAAATATTAAAGATGTATGTGAAGAAAAGAAATTGAATGACTTGTTGAAAAAGTATTTAATGATTTGACTTAATACTGTGATTTAATGACTGTGCCCCTATAAATTAAAAGAACTAATGTAATAAAAAATATATTAGTTTTATCAATTATTTTGTGTATGTCTTTAAGTACTTTATGTATTTTCTTTTCAATTGTATATTATGTGATAATTTTTGTGATAAATCATTTTTAAGTTATTACACTTAAATGATGCTTAAACAATTATCACCATAAATCTATTGGCAAATAAAAAAATTATTATTATTGTTATTATTATTATTATTATTATTATTATTATTATTATTATTATTATTATTATTATTATCATCATTATCATCATCATCATTTGAAAGACCTACAATAGGGTGGTATAAAAAATTTAGAATAGTATCAAGACAGTTTTCTCAGATGCAATAAATAATCTTTGTACAAATTCTTGAGGGAAATGTTGATAATTTAAAGGTAATCATTATAATCATTACACTAAAACATATTTTAGTTAAACCAATACTAAACTGTGTTAACATTGTTCAAAACTCAATAACATAAATATGCTTCAACTGAGATTCGATTTCCAAAGTTCATCCAACTTATCAGATAAGTTACAAACTTTTAAAAGCAAACAAAAGAAATGCTACACAACTAAAAAAAAATTTGTTTTAGGATTTTCATCAATTTAGATGTAAAATAGACAATAAATGTAGGGTGGATAATTTAATTCATCTATCATAATAAATATATATCTAATGTGTATATGCATGCAGGAATTATACATTCAGATTTTTTGATTGCCAATGTTTCTATTTTCATGTCTACTTTCAGCGCATTAGTAGTTTGTATTTTAAAATTATCCATAATTACGCCCGTTATATTTAGATAATGCATTTTTAGTACAATTCATAAACTGCATTTTGCAAAATATTTTGTAATATTTTAAAAACTAATGAAAATTATAGTTCAGCAATCACTCCCTGACACACATAGGAATTCAGTCTAAACATATTGTAATCAGATTTCCGCAGTAATTTAGCAGATAAAAAAAATCACTTCAAATTAGGTTTTAAAATAAAATTAATTTATTTCAGAAAGTGAAATACTATGTACTAGCGTTACCAAAATCAGTTCGTCAATTTGCAACATCCACTTTAAAGTCCCACATTTTAAGGATATTAATTTTCTTATATCTTCTTATCTAAATATTAAAAATTATGCTCTTCAGAACTCTTTTCCCAATTTCTAATAATCAGATAAGACAACACTGAGATATACAATTTTATTTCATTAACACAATGTAACATTTACAACAGAAAAATATTGTGCACATATTGTGTAAAGATAATACATGAGCATTTCAGGAAAAATATTTTATATTATTACCATTGGTATATAAAATGCCAATTTTATCCTGAATCTTATACAAAGTAGACAAATCATGAAAGGATAATTGTTGATTTAAAGATATTTATCAATGAAATGCACCAATTTATTTCGTGAATTACAATATATTATTCTGTAGCAATTTAACACAAATTCAAAATGCTAACAGATATAATGCATTAATAATCATATACCACAATTATTATGTTGAAATATTTGAATATTAATGTTTCTTGATTTTTCTCCACTACTGGAGTTTTATACAGAGACACAGAAGTCTTAAATATGGTTGAGGCAGAAAAGAAGGAGGCATGTAGCAAATAAACGAAACTGGGAAGCATAGTTTTTATTGAAATGACTAGTGAGATTTTTTGAAGTGGCCTTTGATGATAAAGGTACAATGGAATGAACATACTTTTCATTAGAGGAGTCATTGGTAGTTTTATCTAAGGAAATATTGCTGCCTTGAATAGGCAACCAATTTCTGTCAGAAACGTTGAAATAGTTCTCAGTAATTATTGCAGCTGATATATTGTAATGTAGAGGAGGGGACCAATTTGTCGGAGACAAGTTACTGTTGTTTTTGGGAGTCAGAGCAGTGAACATGTTAAGGTCTGGAGAGGGAAACGAGTTTGTCTCAATTGTACTGTAGTTACTAGAGTCCTTCACCAATGTAGCAGATAAAACTATTGAGTCTGCAGAGGGCAACACATCTGTTTCACTGCTAGAATTAATATAGTCCTTGGCAGTCATTGGAGTCGAAATGTCCGAGACAGGTAACCACATTGCTACTGTATTGTTAGTGTGGCCTTCGACAGATGTAGCAGCTGAAGCATTGGTGTCTTGATCAGGTAACCATCCTATTTGAGAAGTATAATTACTGTTCTCAGATGGGCTACCTGAAATATTGTTATCTGGTACAGAAAACACATGACTCAATACAATATTTACCGAAATCTTTAGACGATGCGTCATGAAACACCACAAAAAAAGAAACAAACCTGACTCCATCCTCCAATTATTGCGTGCTTTATCAGGCTTAGCAGTTCCAATATCGTTTTCTGCAATATGTATCATGCTTGCAGGAGTATAACTATTGTTTCGTTTAGTAGCCATGCCAGCTGAAACTTCACCCCTTGGATAAGATGACGATCTTCTATCAGTAGTGTAATTACCACTGTTATTGACAAATACGTCAGTTGAAAAGCTGCCAAGTGTGGTAGATAACAATTCAGTATCTGAAAGAAAGAAATACATCTTTGTCTTTAGAAGGAATTTCAAGTGCACTATCGGCTGGAGAAAGCAACTAACTTGTTTCAGTAATGTGTTCCCTGTGAGGATTGTTCGCTGAGTCACGGCCGCTTTGCCTTTTCATTGCTTCAAACTGCATAATTTGAACAGCGTATAAAATACCGATGAAAAGCAGCACCAATCCAGTGATGCGAATCAACACCTTATATTCTTGCTGAGTGAGAAATTTCAAAGCCCATGGCTTGTTGGACATAAAGGAAAGAAGTTCCATGCCAGTAATCATTTTGCAAACGTCTTCAGTTCACACCAACATGTGCTCAGTAAAGTCAAGCAGATGCCGCAGAAGACCAACAACTGACGGGTGCGTCAGCAGCACCATCTATATATGTACAGGTAGTTGGCGGGGGAAGATGCCTCACGTATTAGCCGTACCAACTCTAGCTTCGAAAATCATCATACTTGTAGTTATCGAAATAGTTTTTTTGCTGCCAACCTTCATTGAAAATGTCTTTTAACAAAAAAGTCTCAATGTAAATGTCTCGTATAAATTATATAATATAATAAACAATTCTTTGAAAGAATTACATTTTATTCGAAGGCAAAGAACAAATTTTAAAATTTAGTTATCTATAATTCAATCAGTTCAATGATAAAGAATGAAAACATATTAGCATTTGTTTCTTATGTAGCATTTAAAATTAAAATAAATAAACCTTTGTATTCTCATGACAATTCCAAAATCTCTCAGACTAAGATGCGAGTTCATAAAGAATTTTTGAAAGCTGCACTGTGTTATATATTTATGTTGAAGACGTTAACTGGACTAAAATGAAGACGGCACGTGCTTAATTAGTTTATTTAAGACAGTTCGATATGTCTTTAAACTATCTCGTTAATTTTATGTGATTGTGCTTGTTTGTTTTCTCTATATTCCAATTTTTTTTTTATGTTGCGGGTTGCGCCACGCCTGCTGCCACTGACTTTGATTATTTTAGACTGAAGATATGTGCGAATAAATTCGAAATTGTGGCAATTAATTGGCAATTAATTAGCAATAAATGATTAGATGGTTTCCGTTGAGATTGGGCTCGAATTTAACTGATGTGTATGCTGGCTTGACGTTAAGTATGTTGCGGGTTGCGTCAATTCCTGCTGACAGTGACTTCGATTATTTTAGGGTGAAAATACGTGCGAATTAATTCCAAATTGTGGCGATTAATTGTCAATTAATTAGCAATAAATGATTAGATGGTTTCCGTTGAGCTCTGGCTCGAATTTAACTGATGTGTGTGCTGGCTTGACGTCAAGCTAGCACACACCCGTTTTCTCCACGAAAATACGTGGCAATTAATTCAAAAATGTGGCAATTAATTGGCAATTAATTAGCAATAAATGATTTGACATGTTTCGTGTCGGTGTGCTGACTTGGCTGTTCCAGCTTGACGCACCTGTTTCCAGGGCGTTGAATTGATGACGGAGAGGTAGCGTCGAGTTGTAATACCACAATAACTCCCTTTGTTGAAGACCTTTAGAAGCCGTACGTGTCAGAGGTCAAAGAGTGTATATAATTTCTAACGTAAATTCCAGAACCTTGAGAGGCAGGATCCTTATTTGATTCCTTTCTCTCTAGCGGCCGGCTGCTCTGATCGGTAGTTTTCCTTGGTTTCTCCGATGAACCCGGTTTCAAAAGAAAATTATTGCAACATACATTGCAACACACTTTGCAAAACAAAATTATTCGAATAATGGAAAAAATGCTATCCACGTGATCCGTACAAGCCTCTTTTCATTAAGCTTGGAATCTTACTATGGCCTTGCCTCTTTATTTACGAATCTGGTACATTTGTTGAAACTGACTTAGTTCAAGGAGGGAACATATTTTTATGCAATACTGAAATTTATTATTATAACACGCCGTAGCAATCACGTTCATCAAGGATCAGTATCTGGGTCCATTGTGCCTATCTGGGTCGTTTGTGCCCGTCTGGGTCGTTTGTCCCCGTCTGGGTCGTTTCTGCCCCTCTTAGTTTTTTGTGACCCTCTTGGTCGTTTGTGACATTCTGGGTCGTTTGTGAAACTCTGGTCGTTTGTGACCCTCCGGGTAGCTTGTGCCCCTCTTGGTCGTTTAAGCACGTCTGCGTCGTTTGTGCCCGTCTGGGTCGTGTGCGGCGGTCTGGGTCATTTGTGCCTCACTGGGTCGTTTGTGATCTAGGCCGTTTGTGACCCAATGGGTCGTTTGTTACTCTCTGAGTAGTCTGTGACACTCTGGGTTGTTTGTGTCTGTCTAGGTCGTTTGTACCCGTCTGGGTCGTTAGTGCCCGTTTGGGCCGTTTCTGCCCGTCTGGGTCTTTTGTGCCCGTCTGCGTCGTTTGTGCTGGTCTGGGTCTTTTGTGCCCGACTGGGTCGTTTGTGCCCGTCTGGGTCGTTTGTGCGCGTCTCGGTCGTTTGTGCCCGTCTAGGTCCTTTGTGCCTATCTGGGTCGTTTGTTCCCCTCTGGGTCGTTTGTTCCCCTCTGGGTCGTTTGTTCCCCTCTGGGTCGTTTGTTCCCCTCTGGGTCGTTTGTTCCCCTCTGGGTCGTTTGTTCCCCTCTGGGTCGTTTGTTCCCCTCTGGGTCGTTTGTTCCCCTCTTGGTCGTTTGTTCCCCTCTGGGTCGTTTGTTCCCTTCTGGGTCGTTTGTTCCCCTCTGGGTCGTTTGTGCCCGTTTGGGTCGTTTTTACGCGTCTGGGTCGTTTGTGTCCTTATTTGTGTCCTGGGTCGTTTGTGTCCTGGGTCGTTTGTGTCCGTCTGGGTTGTTTGCTCCCTTATTGGTTCTTTGTGCCCTTCTGGGTACTTTGTGCCCGTCTGTGTCGTTTGTGCTTGTCTGCGTCGTCTGTGCCAACCTGGGTGGTTTGAGCCCGTCAGGGTCGTTTATGCCCCTGTGGGTCGTTTATGCCCGTTTGGGTCTATTGTGCCCGTCTGAATTATTTGTGACCGTCTGAGCAGTTTGTGCACGTCTCTGTCGTTTGTGCCCCTCTGGGTCGTTTGTGACTCTCTGGGGCGTTTGTGACCCTCTGGGGCGTTTGTGACCCTCTGGGTCGGTTGTAACCCTCTGGGTCGTATGTAACCCTCTGGGTCGTTCGTAACCCTGAGGGTCGTTCGTGACATTCTGGGTCGTTTGTGATTCTCTGGGTTGTTTGTGATTCTCTGGTTGTTTACGACCCTCTGGGTCGTTTGTGGCCCTCTGGGTCGTTTGTGCCCGCCTGGCTGGTTTGTGCTTCTAATTGTCGTTTGTGCCCGCCTGGGTCGTTTGTTTCCGTCTGGGTTGTTTGTGAACGCCTGGGTCGTTTGTGCCCGTTTGGGTCGTTTAAGCTTCTCTCGGTCGTTTGTGCCTTTCTGGGCCGTCTTTGCCCGTCTCAGTCGTTTGTGCCCCTCTCAGTTGTGTGTGCCCTTCTTGGTCGTTTATGACCCTTTAAGTCATTTGTGACCCTCTGGGTCGTTTGTGCGCATCTAAGTCGTTTGTGCCCGTCTGCGTGGTTTGTGCCCGTCTGGGTCGTTTGCGCCCATTTTTGACGTTTGTTCCCGTCTGCGTCGTTTGCGCCCGTCTGGGTCGTTTGGCCAACTCTGGGTGGCTGATGATCTTCTGGGTCGTTTGTGACTCTCTAGGTAGTTTCTGCCAGTCTGGGTCGTTTATGCCCCTCTGGATCGTCTTTGCCCGTCTGGGTCGTTTGTGCCCGTCCAAGTTGTTTGTGACTCTCTGAATTGTTTGTGATCATATGGGTCGGTAGTCACCCTCTGTATCGTTTGTGTCCCTCTGGGTCGTTTGTGACCCTCTGGGTCGATTGTGCGTGTCTGGTCGTTTGTACCCGTCTGGGTGGTTTGTGCTTGTAATCGTCGTTTATGCCCGCCTGGGTCGTTTGTGCCCGTCTGGGTCGTTTGTGCCCGTCTGTGTCGTTTGTGCCCGTCTGTGTCGTTTGGGCCCGTCTGGGTCGTATGTGCCCGTCTGGGTCGTTTGTGCTTCTCTCGGTCGTTTGTGCCCGTCTGGGTCGTTTGTGCGCGTCTGGGTTGTTTGTGACCGACTGGGTCGTTTGTGCTCCTCTGAGTCTTTTGTGCCCCTCTTGGTCGTTTGTGGTATGCTGGGTCGTTTGTGACACTCTGGGTCGTTTGTAACCCTCTTGGTCGTTTGTTCCCGTCTGCGTCGTTTGTGTTCGTCTAGGTCGTTTGCGCCCGTCTTGGTCGTTTGTGTCCCTCTTGTTCGTTTGTGATCTTCTGGGTCGTTTGTTACCCTATGGGTCGTTTGAGACTCTCTTAGTCGTTTGTGTCCCTCTGGGTAGTTAGTGTTTGGCTGGGTCGTTTGTGCCCGTCTAGGTCGTTAGTGCCCGTTTGGGTTGTTTCTGTCCGTCTGGGTCTTTTGTGTCCGTGTGCGTCGTTTGTGCTGGTCTGAGTCTTTTGTGCCTGTCTAGGTCGTTTATGTCCGTCTGGGTCGTTTGTTCGCGTCTCGGTCGTTTGTGTCCGTCTGGGTCCTTTGTGATCATCTAGGTAGATTGTGACCCTCTGAGTCGTTTGTGCCCCCTGGGTCGTTTGTGACTTTCTGGCTCGTTTGTGCCCGTTTGGTTTGTTTCTGCCCGTCTAGGTCGTTTGTGTCCGTCTGGGTTGTTTGATAACGTGTGGGTCGTTTGTGCTGTTAAATTTGAAATTTAAGTGGTCAGAAATTTTTAACTTTGATGTTCAAGCATCTTCAAGGAGCCAACAAACATCCGAGAAGCCCAACTGTGAAGATTTTGTTTCCCTAGTTTGTAAGCTGTTATTCTGTAATTAGAATAAGTATGCTAGTATATGGGTACGAACTCTGCCCCGCTTTGTTAGGTGCAACGCTTGCAGAAAAAATTATTAGAATCAGCTCCATCGAATATTCGGACGTATTTTTCTGGTCGGACGCTCAGGTCGTGTTACATTGGATTTCAAAACCACCAGCTAATTGGATTCCTTATGTGGCAAATCGAGTTATAAAAATTCAGGCATTAACAAAAAATTTTAAATGGCTCCACGTTCCCACAAAGGAAAATCCTGCCGATGTAGCCTCGAGAGGTATGTTTCCTAATAAATTAATCAACAATTATTTATGGTGGCATGGCCCCGACTTTTTGTTGCTAACTTGCAATTCGTGGCCGCAACAGCCGGTTGATGAATTATTCAGTCTCGCTTTAGTTCATGCTTCACCATTTAACGCTCCTGTTCCACCGAATGCTTTATTAACTAAGTAAATCTAATTATAATAAACTTTTACGCGTTGTCGGTTGGATTTCTAAATTTGTTAACAATTGCCGTCAAAGTGTAAAAAAGGCGTACAAATCGGGGGAAACCTGTCTCACGGCTCCCGAAATAAATCTGTCAGAAATTAAAATCATTAAATGTGTCCAATCTGAATGTTTTTCGGGTGAAATTGAACAATTAATTGTCAATCAACATCTTTCTGCGAAGAGCCCTTTGCTTTCTCTCAATCCTTTTATAGATGAATATGGATTGTTAAGAGTAGGAGGTCGACTTCAAAATTCTGACTTGGAATTTGATCAAAAACATCCCATCATTCTTCCGTTTGGTCACTTCGTTTCGAAGTTGATCATTAAATCCGTTCATGAGAAAAATTCTCATATAGGGCTTACAGCGTTGCTTTCTCTTTAACGTTCAAGGTTCTGGCCTTCGAAAGGGCATCGCGCTGTTAAAAGCGTTGTTCGCAGATGTATTATTTGTTTTAAAGCCAGGCCTATGCCAGCTGAACAGATCATGGCTCCGCTTCCATCATGTCGGGTTGAAGCGTCCTTGCCAATCTTGCATACGGGTCTTGATTATGCTGGTCCTTTTCTCTGTACAACTTCTGCTAATAAACAGCATACAGAGAAAACTTACATCTTGGTTCTCACCTGTATGGCTACTCGTGCCATTCATCTAGAACACGTCGTGTCGGCAACTTCCGACGCATTTTTACTGGCACTTCGGCGTTTCATATCTAGGCGAGGAAAACCATGCGTCTTATATAGCGACAATGCCGAAACTTTTAAAGGCGCTCAAAGAAAAATGGCCGAATGGATGGGAAAGGAAACTAAAGGTGTCCCCGCAGAATGGATTAGCTTTTTGACTGATAATAGGATTGAATGGAAATTTATTCCACCGTATTCTCCCCATCACGGGGGTGTTTGGGAAAGAATGGACAAAGAAGTCGCGTGGAGGAAAATTACAATGCCTTTTTCTCCATGGACGAACTCTCCTGTGCCCTCGCTTGTGCGAAAGATTCTGCTCCAGGACCAGACCAGATACATAACCAAATGTTGAAACACCTACCTGAAAACGCTCGTTCCTTTCTTCTCGGCATTTTCAACAAGATTTGGGCTGAACATGCTAGACCAAGGATTTGGCGTGAAGCCATCGTTCTCCCAATCCCTAAAGAAGGAAAGGACAGAACAACCCCCTCAAGTTACCGCCCAATCTCGCTCACAAGCTGTGTGTGCAAGCTTTTAGAGCGAATGGTAAATACACGTCTGGTCTGGCTCCTGGAACAAAAGCACCTATTTACACCTCTCCAATGTGGCTTCAGGAAGCACAGGTCAACCATGGACCACTTAGTCACCCTCGCTACGCAGATTTCCACTTCTTTCGTGCTACATCAGCACCTGGTAGCAATTTTCTTCGATATAGAGAAAGCGTATGACACCACCTGGAGGTACGGTATTCTTCGCACCTTGCATACTTGGGGCCTTAGGGGACGGCTCCCTTTGTTTATAGTAGGTTTTCTTTCATCAAGATCTTTCCGCGTCCTCCTTGGCGACGTGTTATCCTCTAGTCACCAGTTAGAAAACGGTGTTCCCCAGGGATCAATTTTGAGCGGCACTGTTTGCCATTGCTATCAATAGTATTGCATCAGTTATCCGGGAGCCTGTGAAAGCATCACTGTTCGTTGACGATTTTGCAATTTTTTGCTCCTCCAAGAGCGTGCACGTTATTGAGAGGCAACTACAACTTGTGCTCAACAAACTGCAGGAATGGAGCGAAGAAACAGGATTCAAGTTCTCTACCTCAAAAACCCCTTGCATGCATTTTTGCAGAATCCGTCCCCTCCATAATCACCCCGACCTTTTTCTTGGAGGACAGCAGCTTCTATTCGTTGAATCCGCAACCTTCCTTGGACTCACATTCGACAAGAGCCTAACCTGGCGAAACACATCCGTAAACTACAGGGCCGATGTGTATCACCTATGAATCTCCTTCGCACTCTTACTGGTAGCTCTTGGGGCGCAGACCGGGTTTGTCTTCTGCGTTTGTTTAAAACTCTCATCCGCCCTATCTTGGATTACGGATGCATAGTGTATGGGTCAGCGTCTCCATCAACCCTCCGGCCATTAAATACGATACACAATGCTGGCATAAGGATTAGTACAGGCGCCTACCGCACGAGTGGCATTGAATGCCTCTTGGTCGAGGCTGGAGAACCATCCCTGAGCCGAAGGCGGGATATTCTGATTGCCTCCTATGGCGCGAAATTATCCAATGTTGATACTCCCTCGCGTCAAGCAGTTCTCCATCCCGTCGAGGTGGGTTGGTCCACGTCCTGACGGGGGGATGCAGAGAGGGCTCTAGTATTCTTTTCTTTCACCAGACATTTTTTTCTTCTCTCCATATATCATTCTCGTTCCTTTATTACATCCTTTCTCTTTTCTTCTCCCTCTTCTATTTCACTGGCCCCCTCTGTATGCTGAACGCCCACCCATGTGTTTGCCGTGCATGGCGACCCGTGTCGGAGGGAATGTGTGTCCTGGCGGTTGAGGAGTCTGTTTGTTTCCCCACTACTTACCTTGTGCTACGTTCTGCTTTGCACTTAGGGATACGTTGTCTACGTATTTTGGGGAACATTCCTTGTAGGCTTCAACACGCTTGCTTTGGCCTCGGACTCTTCTAGACGGGCGGTCGGGAGCTAACCCACTCCCGATCAATCGGCTTGGACTAGGTCTTGTACTGAACTCCAGGGTGAGCGGGGGGATACACGGTGGTGCAGCGCTGTGCTATTCCCCCACTATATCTCCGTGGCAACCCTGGCACTCCGATGGAGTGTCCCCTTGTTGGGCTCCGTGGTGGGTGGGGACCACGGGGATGAACTCAATATCCATCTTCATGGATACTAAACCTTCTCCCCCGCCCTCTTCCACAAGGAAGAGGCGATGTCCAGAGAGAACTATTGATTTAAATAGTTTCTTTTTAAAAGAGGAAGACCGACCGAAGAAGCCTAGATTCCTCCTCATGGCATGCGCCGAGGAAGGAAAAACATTCAAATCTGTCAGTGCTGTTCGTTTGGCGCGTGCCATAGAGGAAACCTTTGGAAAGCTGCAAGCTGTAGTGCGACAAAGGAATGGTACCATTCTATTTGAAGCACGTACAGATGACCAGGTGTCGAAAATTATGAACACTAAGCAGATTGCCGGCCTCCAGGTGGATGTGACCACACACCCTACACTAAACCTCTGTAAGGGAGTGGTCAACCACGAAGACTTTTCAACGGAGAGTGAGGAAGAACTAGTTTCGTTTTTTAAAGACCAAGGCGTGACTGATGTGTATAGAATCAAGAGGAGGGAGCATGGGCGAGAAATCCCCACTTCCACTCTTATCTTGACCTTTGATCTTCCTACTCTCCCTGAGAAGATCTCGTGCGGTTTTTATAACCTCCACGTCCGACAATACGTTCCTAATCCTTTGAGGTGCTTCAAGTGCCAGAGGTTTGGCCACACACAGCAGCGGTGCATGGCAGACACCCCCGTGTGTGGTAAGTGTGGGAGATCTACACACGAACCTGAACCCTGCGCCATTGCACCGCATTGTGTTAACTGCGAAGGTGACCATCCGGCCAATTACAAACAATGTCCAACCTTTTTGAGAGAGAGGGCAATCCAGAAGATCCGAGCTGCTGAGAAGGTATCATTTCCCGAGGCCAAACGTCGGTATCTATCAAGGAACCCCGTTGATCTGTCTCGCTCCTTCTCCGCCGCTGTGAAGGTTAGGACTGCGGGGGTAGCAGCGGGTTGTCAAACGGAACGAGCTATCCCCCAAGTTGTGAGTTTCGCTTGTCAGGTGTCTCCGCTGGACCTCCCTGTGGATACCTCACCCCTGCAGGGTGGGAGAGTGATTATCCCGACAAAATACAAGAAAATTGAAAAAAGAGCTCAGCCTTCGCAGAAGACCAAACCTCTTTCTAATGTTTCAATGGAAGTTGATAGACGAACACCTACTTCAGACCCGGTCAATAGAAAACAAAAGGCAACAACACCTAACGAACTCGCACTGAGCGAGCACCCAGCCCCTCTGGCAATGTCAAGGAGGTTTCGTCCTCGGATGAAACTCCCGTTGTGGCGGAATCCCGATCATCCGGCTCCCAACGCCGGAGGAAAAAAGAAACCTAATTATTCTCCATGGCTCTTATGTCATGGAACGTAAATGGTTACTCCTCGCGGCGGGACGATCTCAAGCTGTTGTTGTCCCGTCACAATAGTCTAGTAATCTGTCTCCAAGAGACTCATCTTACTCCGAGCCGTCCCTTGTCTCTTCGTGGTTTTTCCCCTTTCAGGTTCGATGTGGATGATGGCCTCCGCGCTCATGGCGGAGTCGCTTCATTGGTTCATGATTCGCTGCTGTCTTCAGAGGTACCTCTTCAAACCGACTTCCAAGCAGTGTGTGTGCAGGTGCACCTTCCATCCCTCACACTCACTGTTTGCAATATCTACATCCCTCCAGGACTGAGTGTATCTGCTCACGAACTTTTGGGTTTGATCAACCAACTGCCCTCTCCGTTTGTGATAGTCGGGGATGTAAATGCCCACAGTCCTCTCTGGGGCTCTTCCCGCACTTGTCCGAGAGGTAGTGTATTAGAATCGGTTATAGACTCAGCGAACCTGGTTATTCTGAATTCCGGTGAACCAACTCACTTCGCCGTCGCCACAAACTCAAGCACGTGTATCGATCTAGCACTCTGCAGCCCTTCTCTTGCAGCCGTTCTGCAATGGTCCATCCTAGATGACCTGTACGGAAGCGACCATTACCCGATTATCGTCCACATTGATGGGCTAGCCCGTGGGTTGGCGCGCCCCCTCAATGGTGTGTCGGACGTGCTGACTGGCTGACATTCCAAGCGAACGTCAGTGTATCGGAGGAGGAGTTTGTCAGTGTGGAAGAAATGGCAGCACATTTTAACAAAGCTGTATTACGAGCTGCGGACATTGCAATCCCCAAGTCTACTGGTAAATCGCGACACCCTTTCGTCCCGTGGTGGAACTCGGATTGCTCAAGGGCTGTTAGTGCTCGCAAGAAAGCTTTGGGGAGATTAAAACACTATCCAACCGCGGATAACTTAATCGAGTACAAAAGGTGCAGAGCAAAGGCGAGGAGAACCATTTTAAAAAGTAAAAATGCATCATGGAGGTCATACGTCTCCTCTTTGAATTGCCAAACGCCACCACGTCTGGTATGGAGGAAGGTGCGTCAAATCAAAGGATATCCTTCCTCAAACTCTGTGCCAGGTCTTCTAAAAAATGGTCAAGTTATCACAGCTCGAGACGCCATTGCAGAGGTACTTGCCACTCATTATGAAAAAATGTCGAGTTCGGCAAACTATGCTCCAAACTTCATTCTTCTCAAAGAAAGAATGGAAAACCGCACTTTGGATTTTTCTAGCAGAGCACATGAGGATTATAATACCCATTTCTCCATGTTTGAAATGAGTTCTGCTCTAATGCTTGCGAAAAGAACCACACCAGGTCCAGACCAAATTCACAACTTAATGCTGCTACATCTTCCCGAAATGGCCATGCAATTTCTTCTCCGACTCTTTAACCGTATTTGGGAAGAGCACACCATCCCTACCTTTTGGCGAGAAGCCATCATCGTCCCAGTTCCCAAAGAAGGCAAAGATCGATCACTTCCATCAAGTTATCGACCTATCTCTCTCACAAGCTGCGTATGCAAAGTTCTGGAACGCATGGTGAATCAGCGTCTGGTCTGGACCTTGGAGTACAAAAATCTGTTGACGCCTATCCAAAGCGGGTTTAGAAGAAACCGTTCAACCTTGGACCACCTCGCTTCGTTGGCAACAGCTGTTTGTACATCGTTCGTCTTGAGGCAACATCTTGTGGCCATATTATTCGACATAGAAAAGGCCTACGACACCACCTGGAGGCATGGCATTCTGCAAACCCTGCACTCTTGGGGATTTAGGGGGAAACTTCCTCTATTCCTTCAAAGCTTCCTTTCAAACAGATCCTTCCGTGTTCGTGTGGGTGATAGGCTTTCTCGTAGTCACCCTCTTGAAAATGGTATCCCCCAAGGATCAGTCCTGAGTGTCACTCTGTTTGCCATCGCCATCAATGGTATAGCGTCGACCGTGCGAGAACCTGTAAAGGCGTCGTTGTTTGTGGACGACTTTGCCATCTTCTGTTCATCCAGCAGCATCAGTGTGATTCAGAGGCAACTCCAAATGGTGCTCAACAAGCTCCACGAATGGAGCACGTCAACGGGCTTTAATTTCTCTGCTACTAAATGTACCTGTTTGCATTTTTGTAGGATATTCCATCTGCATAGCAACCCAGTTCTGTACTTGGGAGGAAATCAGCTTCCATTCGCTGAATCTGCTAAGTTCCTGGGGCTTACATTTGACAAGTCCCTAACGTGGCGTGCTCATATCCGTGGATTACAAACCAGATGTGTCTCTCCCCTTAATCTTCTTCGAATGCTGAATGGTACATCATGGGGTGCCGACCGCACTACGCTACTGCGGTTATATAGATCACTCATCCGCTCAGTTTTGGATTACGGTAGTGAAGTGTATGGCTCGGCAGCTCCCTCGACTCTGCGACCCATCAATGGTATACACCACGCTGGTATCCGTCTGTCAACTGGTGCGTATCGCACCAGCCGAATTGAGTGCCTTCTAGCCGAGGCTGGTGAGCCCTCCTTAAAAAGAAGGCGGGATATCTTATTAGCATCTTACGGTGCTAAAGTATCAGGACTTCCTAATCATCCATGTCGCCAAATAATTACCCATCCTAAGTATGAAACATCCTATATTCTTCGAACATCATTGCCTCACCCTCCAGGTATTCGATTGCGAAATCTTTTGCGCGACCTTAATGTTGATCTTCCCACCCCTGTGAAACCCCCAAGTCACCCCATTCCCCCTTGGAAACTCCTCCGTCCGAATATTGATCTCGGTCTATCCAAGCTTCCCAAACAAACGACTAGCCCTCTTGTTTACCAGATGCATTTTCAGGACATGAGGATAGCCTATCCAGATCATGTATTCTTATACACAGATGGTTCATCGTGCAATGGCTCAGTGGCATGTAGTTTTTACTGTATCAAAGCCACCAAATCATATCGGCTACATTCTCAGTGCAGTATCTTCACTGCTGAAATGTATGCAATTTTTGAAGCCCTAAAATACATCGAGTCAGCGAGTTTGCGTCGAGTAGTTCTCTGTTCTGATTCTCTCAGCTCACTACAAGCTGTCTCCCGTTCTTCATCAGACTACCTGACGCAATCAGTTCAAAACCTCATCCATCGCCTTTTGTCTCACCACTATGACCTGGTACTAAGTTGGGTCCCAGGCCATGTGGGAATCGTGGGAAACGAGATGGCTGATCGGGCGGCGAAATCGGCGACGGAGAGTACTCGTGTTGATATTCCTTTTGTACCATCGTCTGATGTTAAAACTTCTTTAAAACGATGCATCTTTAGAGCGTGGCAAACAGAGTGGCACAATACCACCTATAAACTAAGTGCAATAAAGGATTCTGTCAATTCTTGGCGTTCCTCGTCCAGACCTTCTAGGCGCGAGGAAGTTATTTTAACCCGTCTTCGTATCGGACACTGCCACTTTTCTCACAGTTTCCTCCTTCGAGGTGAGTCTCCTCCTACCTGTGATAGATGCAGGGCGGATCTTTCCGTGGAACACGTCCTCCTGCAGTGTTTGAAATTTGTTGGCAGCCGACGAAGACATGGTCTGGGCAACTCTCTACGGGAGGTGCTCGGAGATGACGATTCCGCGCTCTCAAAGCTTTTTTGTTTTTTGAGAGAAAGCGGAATATATAATTTTATCTGACAAATAAGGGCAATAAATATTTTCTCTGCCCCAGATTTGTTTTTAAAATTTGTCTTGTTTACCTGTTTTTTTTATGCGTAATGGATGGTTTCCTTTTAGGGTATGAGCTTTTAAATTAGCTGAAAAGTTGCACCAGCAACCCTTTTAATAAACTTTAATTGATTTTTTTAGAAATACTTTGACATTGGCGCCAATGACCTTGGTAGTTGAAGCGCCCTTTAAACCCCAATCAATCAATCAGTTCTCCATCCAACCCACCTGACTTCATATGCGCTTAGACCGTCATTACCCCATCCCCTGGGTGTCCGTCTCCGTTTGCTCTTAAAGAAGGTTCATATAAAACTACCCAACCCTGTGAAACCTCCCCGAAACCTTGTTTCCCCTTGAAAACTACACCGACCGATAATAGATCATAGACTGTCTAACATTCCTAAATCCTTAACTCCACCCAGTACATTCTTATCGGAATTTGAGGCGATAAAATCTACGTATCCTGGCCATTTCTTTATTTAAACCGATGGCTCCTCCCAAAACGGCAAAAACAAATGTGCCTACTACTTCAGTAGATCCACGCAAGGTTTTCGACTAGACTCTTCGTGCAGCGTCTATACCGCAGAAAAGTATGCGCTCTTGGAGGCACTTAATAATGCTGGATCGATGTCACTAAAGAAAGTAGTGATCTGCAGTGATTCAAAAAGCTCTCTTGAATCCATCTCCTCCTTCTCGTCTTGTGACCCACTGTCGATGACCATCCAACAGCAAATCCACCATCTCTTGGTCCGCCACTATCTTTTAGTCTTTTGTTGGGTCCCTGGACACGTGGGAATAAGAGGAAATGAAATAGCTGACCAGGCAGCAAAGTCCGCTTTGAAGAAATGAGAATTAGACAGCTTCACAGTCCCCACGGAAGACACTAAGCTGTTTATAAAACGCTCTATCCGCAGTGAATGTCAAACAGAGTGGCATAACTCAGATTATAAGCTCACGAGAATCAAGGATTCCATAAATCCTTGATCTTCCTCATCTCGTGATGCTCGGCGAGAGGAGATCATTTTAACACGCATCCGAATCGGTTACTGCCATTTCTCCCACGGTTATCTCCTCCATGGGGATCCACCCCCTATATGCGAATACTGCAAAATAGATCTTACCGTGGAGCATGTTCTCTTACACTGTGTTAAGATAAGAGAGAGCCGTCGAAGGCATGACCTTGCTAGCTCCCTTGCGGAGATTCTTAGTAATGACGAATCTTCTCTCTGCAAGCTTTTTGGCTTTTTGCGAGAGACTGGCTTGTACAGCCTTATCTAAGAGAAGATGATAATGCCAATTATTGGCTTTTAGTCCGAGATTTTAAACAAAAAACTATCTGGCAATTTTCTGCCAAACCATTTTATTAGGATACGTCCCTTCTCAGTTTTACTTTGCTTTCAATTAAAGATTTTAATTTTTCTTTGTTAACTTGGAACTGCAATATTATGCACTGGTCTTAAAATAATTTGACACGGGCGCAAATGACCTTAGCCGTTGAAGCACCCTTAAACCCAACCAATCAATCAATCAATCAATGTGCTAAAATTGTTCAGATGTGTGAGTAAAATGAAAGAGGACAGACCTTGCCTCCAACATCTGTTTCAGTAGAAGCAGATGTTGGAGGCAAAGCTAGAGGGGAAGCGACTTCCTGGAACACCCAGGGGAAACTGAGAAGGCTGTATAGCAGATCTTTGTCTTAGGAATGGAATAATAAGGAAGGAAAAACGAAATGCACAATATAAGGTGAAATAAATCAAATGGCTATTCCGATTCTGGCACAAAGGGAATGAAGGAGAAGAAGAAAAAGAAGAAAGCCTAACTTTCAATAAACACATTAATGAAATAAGTAATAAATAAGTTCTAATATCTTCACTTAAAACAATACATTGTGGGACAATACACCCAGATATTGAATATGAAATAGAAATATGGGGTAGTACAAACTTTCTAAACATGGACAGAATTATAAATCTAGAAAAAAGAGCCCTTCAAACTAAAACCTAAATAGTTCTGTAAGAATTACTTTACCACACACAACATACTGACTGTAATAGCACTTTATGCCCGTAAAATCATTACTCTCTTCAGAAAGAAATCCAGCTCACACTTCGTTAGCAATAATGTATGTATAATTATAGTACTAGAGGCAAAGGGAAAAACCACAGGATATGTATGTCAAGAGCCTCAACTAATATGAGCCCCCAACACAGAGCCATCTTATTATATAATAAACTTCTTAAAAATATTAAAGATGTATGTGAAGGAAAGGAATTGAATGAATTGTTGAAAAAGTATTTAATAGGACTGTGCTGCTAAAAATTAAAAGAGCTAATGTAATAGAAAATATATTAGTTTTATAAATTATTTTGTACCTATGTGACTTTAAGTACTTTGTGTATTTACTTTTAAATAGTATATTATGTGTTAATTTTTGTGATAAATCATTTTTAAGTTATTACACTTTGATGATGCTTCAAAATTTATCACCATAAATCTAGTGGCAAATAAAAAGTATGATAATAATAATAATAATAATAATAATAATAATAATTATTATTATTATTATTATTATTATTATTAACATCATCATTTGAATGACCTAAGGTAGGGTGGTATTAAAAATTTAGAATAGTATCAAAACAGTTTTCTCAGAAGCAATGAATAATGTTTGTACAAATTCTTGAGGAAAAACATTAATGTTGATAACTTAAAGGTCATCATTATCATCATTACACTAAGAAATATTTTAGTTTAACCAATACTTAACTGTATTAACATCATTCAAAACTCAATAACATAAATATGCTTCAACTGAGATTCGATTTTCAAAGTTCATCAAAATTATCAGATAAGTTTCAAACTTGTAAAAGCAAACAAAAGAAATCCTACACAACTAAAAAAAATTGTTTTAGGATTTTCATGAATTTAAAAGTAAAATAGACAACAAATGTAGGGTGGACATTTAATTCATATACCATAATAAATATATATCTAATGAGTATATGCATGTAGGAATTATACATTCAGAATTTCTGATTGCCAATGTTTCTATTTTCATGTCTACTTTCAACACAATAGTAGTTTGGATTTAAAAATTATACATAATTACACCTTTATATTTAGATAATGCATTTTTAAATACAATTCATAAACTGCATTTTGAAGAATCATTTTGTAATATTTTAAAAACAGATGAAAATTATAATTCAGCAATCACTCCCTGACAACATAAGAATCCAGTCTAAACATATTGGAATCAGATTTCTGCAGAAATTTAGCAGATAAAAACAAATCAGATCAAATTAAGTTTTGAAAATAAAAGTAGTTTATTTCAGAAAGTGAAATACTACTAGTGATACCAAAATCAGTTCGTCAATTTGCAACATCCACTTAAAGGAATTAATTCGCAACATCCACATTTGAAGGATATTAATTTTCTTATATCTTATCTAAATATTAAAAATTGTTATTTCCTTCAGAACTCTTTTCCCCATTTCTAATAATCAGATAAGACAACACTGAGATGAACAATTTTATTTCATTAACACAATATAACATTTAAAACAGAAAAATATTGTGTACATATTGTGAAAAGATAATACATGAGCATTTCAGGAAAAATATTTTATATTAGTACCATTAGTATATAAAATGCAAGTTTTGAGTCTGCAGAGGGCAACACATCTGTTTTACTGCTAGAATTAATATAGTCCTTGGCAGTCATTGGAGTCGAAATGTCCGAGACAGGTAACCACATTGCTACTGTATTGTTAGTGTGGCCTTCAGGAAATGTAGCAGCTGAAGCATTGATGTCTTGATCAGGTAACCATCCTATTTGGGAGGTATTATTACCGTCCTCAAATGGACTAGATGAAATATTGTTATCTGGTACAGAAAACACATGATTCAATACAACATTTCCCGAAATCTTCTTTGGTTGTCTAGTATTCAATCAATTTAATGATAAATAATAAAAACACATTAGCATTTGTTTCTTATGTAGCATTTAAAATTAAAATAAATAAACCTTTTTATTGTCATGACAATTCCAAAATCTCTCAGACTAAGATGCGAGTTCATAATGAATTTCTGAAAGCTGCACTGTGTTATATATTTATGTTGACGTTAACTGGACTAAAATGAAGACGGCACGTGCTTAATTATTTTATTTAAGAGGAAATTAAAATATTAGGAATCTTAACTGATTAATATTTTGATTTGACAGCTTCTTACAATGACGAACTGTGACATGTAAGAACTTGCAATTAAATTGTAATGAGTTGGATGTGATTCAGAGAAGTACAATATTGATTGAATTGAATAGTTATTGTTGGTATCGTTCTTCTGTCTAAAGCATGGTGGATATTTGTACTACATTGTTGTAACGTAAATCTGTTTTTTCGAACACAGAATGTCCACTGCAGACGAGTCGAATATATTTGGTGGTCTTCTTACACAGACGACACTTGTCACTGCTGTTCTCTTTCATGTTATTAGCGGTTTCACCATGTGCGAACCTGATGGTTGTCGAGGGCTTCGGTCTCTAAGCGGGCCTTGAAATAAACAACAAACATGCCGTACAAGAATTATATTATTTTTTTACCAATGATATCAGTTTCGCTAGTTAATTGTAACGATTTTCAATATCGGAGTTATCTTAATATTTTTTCAGTATCGGATAATGCATAAACCTGCGGCTCGCTCTGAAATTATATATTAAAGGCTTGCCGAAACCCTACATTCATGATTTAAACTATGATTTAAATAGCATCATTATATGATTTAAAAACATCATAAAATTTCCCTAAGCACCTGCACTAATTATTTTCGTACGCATTTAATTGTATTATCGTTTCCCATTTCCCCTCACTCAATGGGAACAAATCTGTCGGATATTGATTCAATTTCCAACCTATTCCAAAAATTTCATGTGTTTTTCTTGTATGCACACAGATCGAGGCACAAGGGAATGGGAGACGAAAATACACGTTTGACTTACCAAAGATCGTTGCAAGTTACTACTCAAGACGAATAATTGAATCACATATCAAAGAACATAATTAAATGAAGTAGATACATTTGTTACAATCAGCAATTTAAGTCAGATCAGCAGGTGAATGGCATCAGTTCAGAATCGTAGCCCAGACCGGTACATGAATGCATCCTTGAAACAGAACTCAAAATTTATTTATTTAGTTAATCAAAAACAGTCAAAAACTGTATGTGACGTATGGGGGAGAAAATCATCTGCACACGCTTTCTTGAGGTTCAGAGTCTCTTCCCAACAATTTAACTATTAATATTTGAAAGATGAAAAAATGAACACATATTACAAAAATTTACATAAGTGATTGACCTGGGACAAGCACAAACATTTACACAAAAAATAGTACTGATAGTAACAATCATATTACAAGAATTGAGACAACTATAGTGAAAATCAAAGCAAAAAATCAACAGCATGATATGTAAATGTGGGAATGACCATATCAGCATTTAGTATATCTAATAATGAGATTAAAATGTTGTTAATTTTTGACACGTAAAGTCATCTAAAATAGTCATAGGTATAAGGAAGGCAAAGTTTGGAAAATACATGACGTAGGTATTAGTTGGTGCCAGTAGGAGATATTAGGTGGTGGTAGTAGAAGGTATTAGTAGGTGTTAGTAGGAATTAGAAGTTACCGAATCGGTCCCGATAACATCACCTCCACGAATATACAAAACGCCAAATAACAAAAAATGACAATCCAATCAAGAGAAGTTAAATTAACCTGACCTAATTTAAGTAAGACTTGAGGTCCATAGTAAATTTATAAGCACTTCCCAAACACTTGCAAAGAGCTACTTAAAAACCATTCACTTAGCATTATAAGACTTGCATCATTCGTTGTGCACTAAAAGATTTGGCTACCAGGAAGCAAAACATTTCGGGGAAATCGAGAAACACTTGCCCTCCAACCCAAAGCTGCTTGCTAGGCACCATCTACAGAAAATGTTCACACAATATTCTCATAGGTTGTATATGAAAAACAGCGGGTAATTGAGAGCCCTCCACATGGAACAGGAAACTTCCACCACCACCTGGAACAGGTAACTTTCAACTCCGAGAAATTCAGGAGGAGTAGAACGAGAAATTCCATTAGGGATATAGCTAGCAATTGCCGAAGGCAGAACTGCCAGATTGCACCTCAAAACTTTTAAGAATCAGTTTCCACAAACTCCCTCTAATCTTTATAGAGTGACAAGGAGAGCACAGCATATACAACGCCATCAGCATACACTGGTAACCAGAAAACGGAGCACTGGCATGACCGCGCATATTCAATGTTCTTTCATTAGAGTTCGAAAGGAAAAACGAAGTATACGATTATCAGTAAAAGCATCAATTGTAGGCAAAGCCATAGCCCACCAACAGATGTAACAACATACATTATAATAAGATAGAACAGAAAAGGAAAGAGCTCCAGAAAATAATCGCTAGGTGCCATACCCCAAACTTAAATTTAAACAGAATTAACAGGTTGCAGCTATCAAAGCTTTGAAGGTAAATGATTTAAACAGTCTCCATTCATACTATACAAATAAAGTAACATGAGCAATGATTCTGATTTTAGACCTAAGGCCAATCTCAACTCAAGGAAGCCAGTGTTGCTACCTAGAGATTGAAACACTTAAAAGCACACCATTGACAAGTCTTCTTAACCTTTTTTGCATGTTATCCATGATCTGTGAAAATACATACACACACATTCCACTAAGCCTTGAACAAAGCAAGGAAACTAAGGTTTCTTAAATTTTGAAGTAATTGCATAAAAGTAATGAAATTTTTTATTCAATTACACAGTAAATAAAAAAGAAGAATCCAAAGCTTATAAATTTTGCAAACTTCTGTACATTAAGGTACATAGTTCATTTATGAAGAACATCTGCACTGATATTAAATAAAACATTATACTACATGCCGCTTAAATAGCAATTATATCATACTAATGCAGCACATGCCTGTCAATGAAGATGATCCCAACAGTATTACACAGAATTAAATATTTTCTTATTTTATTTAGCCAAGTAAAACATAATGAAACATGTTTAACTATAACATTATATTACTTAAAACAATACTTAAAGAAAATTGTGAACACCCAAACTTAATTTGAAAAACCAAATATAATATACAACAGTGTTCTCAAATAATAATAATAATAATAATAATAATAATAATAATAACAACAATAACAATAACAATAACAATAATAACAAAAATAACAATAATAACCATAATAATAACAATAATAATAATTACAATAACTACAATCATTACAATAATTATATTGACTTTCAATATTAGTTTTCCTGAAATTATGCAAACATAAAATAATGGAGAATCTTAATAAATCATAAATAATACTCTGAAGTCAGGTTAATGTGGCTTGGTCAGTAGGAGTAAAAAAACATTTTTAAAATAATGAAAAATAATGAGGATAATTTGAACGCTAGAAACAAAATTAAAGCAATGTGGAATATCGTAAAAAGTACGACCAAGTCATCACGATATTTCATAGAGAATGTTGTTTTAAAGGATAATGAAAGAGAAACAAGTAATCCAGGAAAAGTTGTGAATATCTTCAACCAACACTTGTCTAGAATTGCGGTTGATCTCACGAAGGGACTAAAACCACAAAACTCAACATCATATGCTTCTCAAAAAAGTTTCGGCATGATGCTTATTTAACTTCTTACAACAGAATCCTCAGAATAGTCAGTAAACTAAAAAATAAATATTCATCTGGTCTAGATGAATTTCCGGATTGTTTATTGAAAATGTGTGCACCTGCCATTAGACACCCATTATGAGTTAATTGAAACTCACATTTTTAGTGCTTCCTTGTGAACAGAATCATTTCCAGATATTTTCAAAACAGCAAAAATTAAGCCGCTTTTTAAAAAAGGCAACAAAAATGAAATTCAAAATTACCGACCAATTTCTCTTTTGTCAGTTTTCTCAAAAACATCAGAGAGGCTTTTCTATACACGAATGGAAACTTTTCTCAGGAAAAACAAAGCGTTTTCAGACTCACAACATGTTTTCAGAACATCAAAATCTACGGAAACTGCCATTGTTTCTTTCCTTAATAATGTTGCTTCATCAATGGACCATATGTCACTAACTATAACATCAATGGACCATATGTTATTAACCATAACATCTTGCCCTCAAAATCACCTTCTTATGGAGTTCTTGGTATTGCCCTAGATTGAATAACTTCGTACCTTAAACATTGATTTTAATGAGTAGAAATACCGTACTGGCACGAAAGGACATTATTTACTTATCTTTCCAATTCTTTGCCAATTGAACTTGAGGTCCCACAAGGTTCGATCTTAGGTCCTATTCTCTTTCTGTTGTAAGTAAACGATATGCCCTCATCTATTAAAAATGAAAGAACAGTTCTGTTTGCCGATGACACGAATGTTCTTTGCAAAAAAGAAGCAATAAATAGTACAATTTCAAAAGGTTTCAAATTAGTTTTGTAATAAGAAATTAATAGTTGTCATACCTCACTGGGCATAAGGCAATCTTCTGGCAATCTGAAACTTTCTTATCCAAAGTTAAATCAAATTTTGATAGAACTACCACAGGTGTTCCGCAAGGATCTATGCTTGGACCTTTGTTATTTCTAATATATGTTAATGACATTCCAAGCTCATTTGATTTCTCTGTAATTTCTTATGCAGTTGATACAACATTAATAAGCAGTTGGCAAAATCTTTGTTATCTAGAAACTTATCTGTCTGATCAATAAAATCAATTAAAAGTTATCTGTCCATAAATGAATTGAAATTAAATGTTGATAAAACTGTATTAATCAATTTCAAGCTTCATCACAGTAACCAACACCAAAACATAAAAGTGGAAGTAGACAATGAATCAGTGAATCAAACTGATTGCAATAAGATTTTAGGAATATTCATAGATCAGAACTTAACTTAGAACAAACAGGTTGATACACTTTGTAATGAAATAAACTCCAATGTATTCCTCTTGAGATACTTTCCCAGATACCTGGAAACAAACTCACTTCTGTCAATTTATTATGGCATAATATTCTCACAACTTCAATACGGTATTGAAATATGGGGAGGTACAACACAAAAAAATATGGATAGATTAATGGTCCTACAAAAGAAATGTATCAGAATCATTTTCAAACTGAATCCAAGACTGTGAAGATTTTTTTATTAAATATGAATTACTGCCTGTTGTAGCATGTTACTCTTACAAAGTAATACTACTATTGAGAAATAATCAGAATCAATATTTTGTGATGAATAACCTACATAACTATCATACTAAAGGACATAGGGACTATCACAGGATATTCACCAGCAAGTCTTCAACTCATAAAGATCCTTATTGCATTGCAGCTCAGCTTTATAATAATCTTCTAATCACCATAAAATTAGCTAATGATAAATACTTCAAAACATTGCTTAGACACCATCTTATTAGTGTGTGTCCATATAAGATATCTGAACTGCTTTGACTTTTCTCAAAATTAAAAACCATGTACTGCTACAAGAGTGATCACTGTGTACCAGTCATTCAGTATCAATAAGACAATGTACTATTTAATAATATAGTAAATATTGTATTATATGTGAGGATATTCTAAGTACTTACAATTACTATTAACACCTAATATATTCATATATTAGTTATTGTAAGTGTATTAAACTATTACAGTGAGATAATGTGAATTACACATATTGTAAGTTGTTGTTTTTTCACTGTATAATCTGTTAGTTTCTTAATACAATGCATTATTAATGTTATTCTTAATTTAATAATGTGACTGTGTATAAATAAAATGTAAATTATATTAATGTTTATTGTGAGCCTTTGCATGTTTTATTGATCATGTAAGTTACCAAGTAAACTATTTGTATTTTATCAAGTACATTATATATATTTTTAGCATATAATTTTTCAAGATAATATAATGTTGTTATTTTATTACTATAAGTGAATGTAGTAAAAAAGTGTAATAAACTTACTGTAATTTTAAATATTTTCTAAACAGACTTTGCTCGATACTATCTGTAAGTCTATAAGCAATAAAATATTATTATTATTATTGCTATTGTCATTGTTATTGTTATTATTATTGTTATTATTATTATAATTATTATTATTTTTATTGTTATTATTATAGTTAATGAAGGAAAAACTGTCTTAATGAAATTTTGCACTTCAAATCGGCAATTGTACGTTCCATTGAATATGAACAATTTGCAATTAGCTGACGTTAAAGTAACAAAATTTCTAGGTCTCTCAATTCAATCAAACCTCAAATGGAATGTACATATAACATAATTAAACACTAAATTAAGCTCATTATGTTATGCATTCAGAATTCTTTCTAAATCTCTCAGCCTTCATGCAGCTCGTTGCGTTATTTTGCAAATGTACATTCCCATCTGAGATATGGCATAATATGCTGGGGAAACTCATCCTTGAGTGCCCAGATATTTAGATTGCAAAAGAAAATTATCTGAAATAAAAAAAATGCCATCCATGTGTTCCCTGCAAGCCTCTTTTCATTGAGCTTGGAATCTTCCCATTGCCTTGTCTATTTATTTACGAATCTGTAGTATTTGTCAAAACTGACTTTGTGAATGGTGGGAACATATTTTCATGTAATACTGATATTTATAGTTACAACACTCGACATAGAAATCATGTTAATCAAGTGTCAGTATCAACAGCTCACTACAAGAAATCCACATACAATACATGTACGTTACATTACATCGCATTGCCAGATGAAATTAAACAATTAAAATTGGTACACAAATTTAAGTTTAAAGTAAAATCATTTCTGCTGCAAAACTGTTTCTATTCAATTAGAGACTATACTGATTGTCAAAGAGAAAAATAATGTTTACTTTAACAAAACCAAGATATAGTATAATGAATTCGTTTATATTTGCATTGTATAATTTAAAAAAAGGACTTAAATGCCTGTAATAAGTAATGTACTTCTGGGTCAATGACCACCATCTCAATCAGGTGTTTGTCTAGTTTCCCTGATCCATTGAGCAAATGCTGAGATGGCCCCTTGATTTGCTTCAGGACATAAATGTAGCTTCATAATGTGCACGTTAAGTTGAGCTTTCCTTTTGCTTGTAGAGGTAGTAGAGCTTAGGGTAAGTTTCTATTTTGTTAGCAATACAGAAAAATCAAATCTGTTCCTTTGTTTACCGTTACAATAAGTTTTCTATAATTCGGCAACGAAAATATCAAGTTTTTGAAATGTTAATCTCTCACTTTTTGAAATTATTTATTATTGTTCTTCTTCTTCTTCGGTCTTCACCCTTCAGGTTTCGGACATGCTTGTGCTCGCGCTCGTGCTCCTGTTCCTGTGCCTGTTCCAGTTCCTGTTGTCGTTATCGTCGTCGTTGTTATTTTCATCATCATTGTAGTCATTATCGTCATCATTATTATCGTCGTCATTATCATTATCATCATTATTAATATTATTGGCGAATTCTCTCCAGAAATGGAAGATGTTAAGCAAGTAACTCGATCAATTTTTCTTTGAGTTCTTGTTGATCCAATAGATTTTCATTCTTTCCGAAAAGGCTCGTCATCATCATTATTATTATAATTATCATCATTATTATTATCATTATTATTACTATTTTTTCATCATTCAACTATTAATAATTGTTGGGAAGGAATTCTGAAACTCAAAAAAGCGTGCACAAAGGATTTTCTCCCCCATACATCATATACAGTTTTTGACTAAATAAATAAATAAATAAATAAATAAAGAAATAAAGAAATAAATAAAAACATTGCCATTGTTTCAGAAAATGTATTTCCATCCTCAGAGCTATACAAAATGAGAAAGAAACAAGCACAATTACATGAAGCCACCAAAAACATGTCAGTTACAGTTACACTATGTTGCTACAGTTGAACACATTTAAAAAAAAAATATACGCTTGTTACACTCCTTGCAACCACCAATAGAATACACATAAATAAACTGCTAAATATTCTTGTCTATAGGGCACCTCACAGGATCTGAGGAACACACATACACTTTCACCATACCCACACACACCATGACTACTAATGGTAGAATGTTGAGTGGTGTGGAGATAATTATTGACTATGATATTGTGAGGTCAAACTTGCATCTGGTAAGGATCTATAATTAATTAAACATGATATATACCTTGCTTAATGAAGTAGTTTTTTTAAATGACAATTGATCTGTCATTTATTAATTTCAATTTTTTTAGGTATTTCTCCCTTCGTACTTTCTTTCCATTCGCTATTGTAAATTAAAAGATCTTTTGACAAGCTGTAGTAAAATGGGGTATACAAACAAGGCAATAGTAAAATGTCTGAGGTCCAAATTGATTGCGAAAATTAGGAGGATAATATGACCAACTGATGGTTAGTTCATTCTAGTCTGGCTTCTGGAGATATTATGAAATATGTAGTATTAATGTCAATATTAAACAAGATATTTAAAATTAGATCAATAAGATCAGTTTGGTCTATTAATGAGGTTGCCATATATTTTGCTGAAATTATTTGTCGCATTTATTATTTATAATCTTTTTGTCGCATGTATTTATTGATGTGAATAATTTCTTTAATTAATCTTTTTTTAAATTGACTCCTTTCTCCAAATTCTGGGAAGCATTGAATTTAAAAGAATGGCCAGTTGATTTAGTATGTTGAGCAAATGCACAAGAGTAAGAGTTTTTCCTCATATCATATTTGTGTTGGTATAGCCTTCTTTTAAGATTCTGTCCTGTTTCTCCAATATTGTCTTGATGAAACATTATTCTGTGACCAAGTGATGGAAAAGGCGATGCAAAACTTTTTAATAAACTTATTAAATTTATTATATCCATTATTATCTCCACCCAAAATGGCCAAACTTTACTGTTTCTACCTGAAAAGAAAATCAGAATACGATAGAATTTTGAACATATAATTCAAGTATAAAAAAATAAATACTGTGTAGCAGAGATTCTCAAGGAGTAAAATTCTCTTTGAGGATTGCACCCCTTCAACATGAATTAGGTTTCAAAATCAATTTAAATAATCACAATTATGCAAGGTTTTTCCTGTCCCTGACTGCATTTAAGGAGTTATTGTATCTTTTAATTATATATTACCTGTAATTAAAGGATACAATAATCCATCAAAATTACAATTATGTTATTTATAGAACATTAAACAATATTTTATTTCCGGAGTTAAGAGATTATTTATCGTCAACATTTTTAATTATGTAGTTATCTATAGATATAATGATGTTTAATTATGTAGGTATGTATGCCTGATTGAATAATGAATATAATTATATACAAATTGTTAACTTGATAAATTATGTGAGTAATAAATATATACAATTAATAATAATGCCATTTATCAAGTAAACAATTTAAGTTGAATGTAATTTCTGTTATAATATAAATTAATTTAATTGTTCATATTATTTATATAATATACATTTTTAACACATACTTTATCAAGATAATGTAAACTTATTAAATTATTACTGCAAGGGAATGTAGTTAAAAAATGTTTTTAACTTACTGTAATTTCAATTAATTTCTAGAGAGACGGTGTTTGATTCTTTCTGTAAGTCTGTAAGCAATGTTGTTGTTGTCATCGTCATTGTTGTTGTCGTCATCATTAATGTCATTGTTGTTGTTTAAACTCAAACTTCAAATTTTCTCTTAGAAGTAGTTCACATGGCCTTCACAAGTCTTCCGCAAGCTTCTATAAGCTTGCCAAAAACCCTTGGGGGTTCATGCACCGAGTTGAGAATCCCAAGTTCATAATATTAGAGTTATGCTTTATAGATCCTGGCAAAACTACAGGACATTTATTTCCACTAATGCCAATTAATTATCATTTTATTAATAATGTATAAAGCAGACAAATAATGTGTCAAGAAAGTTATTTATTTAAAAAACATTACTAATTCAATATTTTATTATCAATTTTCATTAAACAATTTGATATTCAAAATATTCAAATAACTAATACTTTATAAATAATTTTAAGATGCCCACCACTGGGCATCAAATTTAGTTTTAATGTAAATGAAGTAAAATATTTAGGAAAGTTTTAAACAATACTAGACATAAGTTATGAATATTTCTGAGAATTATACAAGTACTTTTTTAAAAAGACCATAGAATTAACCACAGAAATGTTACTATTTGTAAGCTTTTTCAATTATTATGACGAATTATGTAAATTATCAAATGTAGATATGCACAAGAGTAAACAAATAATTCCCTTGCTGAAGGCCTACAATTTTAACGTGAACATGTGATTCCCACATAAATATAATATATTTATAGTTATATCTGTTCATAAATTTGTCAAAATATTCAATTATATCATATGATGATGAAATAGATTATGATCATCTATGGTGAAAATTGGCCACCTCCTTCAAGAAAGACCATCAACAATTAATACAATTGGTACTTGCTGGCTTTCTGACAAAAGTTTATCATTCTTTATATTGCTCAGAACAAATATATCTTTCTATTTATGAATAGTGCATAAATTATAAATGCTAAACATCATATCTAGGACCTTTATATACATTAAAATATCTTGTTCCATAATCTCTTACCTTGAGAGAATTATAATTTGTTGTCTCATTGTTTACAAATACTCCACATATCATTTTACAGTTTCAGATATGGCCATATGCACCTCCTGCAAGGTGCATAAAAGACATGTACAATGTATTGTGACTATTTTATTGAAATAATCTTAATTCACTTAAATCATCTTAAGACTTGGTGAAATCATTAAATGCTACTGGAGTATTCTGTGGGTACAATTCAACCATATTCACATTGTATTTACTTTTTCTTTAAAAAAAAATTCTGGGGGTTATAACTACAATACACATAACCTTCAAAGTAACTACACTTTTGGCTAGTACTAACCTTTATATTTAAATATTTATCTTTTCTGACAATCTTCTATTTGTCAAGCATACACACTCTTGATTCATTATATTAAAGCAAGAAATATCTCCTCAAAATCGAGATCATATATCCCGCTGAGGTATCTGTATTCTTAACAGTGGAATACATTTTCGCATGTGTATTCATAATTATTAAAACAGCAAGTACATGTAAATTGCAAATACTGAGTTGTTCATCTCTTAGTTTACACATCACATTCACATGTGCAATGAATACCCGTGCAATATCTCATTCTAGTGCTCGGCTGAACTTGTCGCAGAGAGTATCTATAAGAATGTCACAGAGAGTATATGAGTCGTTTCGACTCCAACTTCAGATTACGTTCCGCTGAACTGACTGAAAGGAGAGTTAAAGGACTAACTCACTCGTCAGTTGGGAGTCAACTTTGTCAATCACTCGGAAAGAGTTTTTTATATCACTCGCTTATAGTGAAACCGAACGAAATGATGGCTAATTTCACTCGTGTAAGCCTGAAACAGTTGTACACTCGTTTTTACAGTGATATTTTCACTCGCAATATTTAATATTTTAATATAATATAAGCAATATATATAATAAGCAATATATAATATTTTATTGCTTATAGACTTACACAAAGTATCAAGCAAAGTCTGTCTAGTAAATAATTTAAATTACAGGAAGTTAATTACTTATTTTTACTACATGCACATACAGTAATAATTTACAAATCTACATTATCTTAATAATTTAAATGTTAAAAATATATATAATTGATTAATATAAACAATTAAATTAAGCTATAATAATAGGATTTAAAAATCAATTACATATCTTACAGTAATAATTCAAATAATTTACTTGATAGCTTACATGGTTATTAAAGCATGCAAGTGCTCACAATAAACATTCATATAATTTACATTTTAATAATACAAAGTCACATTATTACACTAAGAGTAGCATTAACAAAGCACTGTATTATCATAAACTAGCAGATTATTATACAGTGAAAAAAAATTACAATTAGTGTTTGTAATTCACATTATCTTACAGTAATAATTTAATTAACTTACAATAACTTGAATACATTAGTTAATAATAATTGTAAGTGCTTACAGTATCATGACATAATTACATTATTTACTATATTACTAAGTAGTACATTGTCTTATCGAAACTGAGTAACTGGTACAAGAAGTGGTCACACTTGTAGCGGTACATGGTTTTAAAATACAGAAGAGTTAAAGCAGTTCAGTTATCTTATATGGACCCACACTGATGAGATGATGTATAAGCAATGTTTTAAAGTATTTATCATCAGCTGATTTTACGGTGACTGGGAGATTATTAAAAAGCTTAGCTGCAATGCAGAAGGGATCTTTATTAGTTGAAGACTTGTTAGTGTATATCCTGTGATAGTCCCTATGTCCTCTAGTATGATAGTTATGTATTTCTTTATTACTCACAAGATATTGATTCTGATTATTTCTCAATAGGAGTATTACTTTGTAAGAGTAGAGTGCTACAACAGTCAGTAATTCATACCTAATAAAATAATATTTACAGGACTGTCTTGGATTCAGCTTGAAAATGATTCTGATACATTTCTTTTGTAGGACCATCAATCTATCCATATTCTTTTGTGTTGTACCTCCCCATATTTCAATACCATATTGAAGTTGTGAGAAGATTATGCCATAGTATATTGACAGAATAGAGTATGTTTCCAGGTATCTGGAAAAGTATCTCAAGAGGAATATATTTGAGTTTATTTTATTACAAAGTGTGTCAACTTGTTTGTTGTAGGATAGGTTCTGATCTATTAATATTCCTAAAAACTTATGGCAATCAGTTTGATTCACTGATTCCTTGTCTACTTCCACTTTTATGTTTTGGTGTTGGTAACCGTGATGAAACTTGAAATTGATTAATACAGTTTTATCAACATTTAATTTCAATTCATTTATGGACAGATAACTTTTAATTGATTTTAAAGATTCAGACAGATTACTTTGTAGATGACAAAGATTTTGTCCACTGCTTATTAATGTCGTATCATCTGCATAAGAAATCACAGAGAAATCAGAAGAGCTTGGAATATCATTAACATATATTAGAAATAGCAAAGGTCCAAGCACAGATCCTTGCGGAACCCCTGTGGTAATTGTATCAAAATTTGATTTAACTTTGGATAAGAAATTTTCAGATTGCCAGAAGATCTTTGTACATTGCTTATGGCCTGTAAGGTATGATCTAATGAGGTCATTTACTCCACCCCTTATTCCATAGTAATCTAGTTTTGTTAACAGTTTTTCATGAGATACACAATCAAATGCCTTTGAAAGATCAATAAATATACCTGCTGTTTTTTTTATTTGATTCCAAGTTTCCAATGATTTCATGAATAAATTCTACAACAGCAGTGGTGGTGGAGAAGCCTTTCCTGAAGCCATGTTGTGATTTATTAAGGATATTATTAGATTGAAGAAAACAATTAAGTCTTGCTAATATAACTTTTTCATAGAGTTTGCCAAATACTGAAATTAGGGTTATAGGTCGATAATTCCTAACATCCTGTGTATTATTATTCTTAGCAAGTGGTCTTACAATACTAACTTTTAGGGATTCTGGGAAAGTGAATACAGATTGAGATGAATTTATTAAGTGAACTAGAATATTAAGAAGAGCAGGTTTACATTTTTTAAGAATTATTGAAGATATTTCATCATTCCCTGACGAGCAACTATTTTTGAGGGAATTTATCAGTTGATTAACTTCATTAGCATTTGTATGATGGAGAAACATAGATTTTGAAGTTCCAGAAGATAAAGTATTATTACTAGTATTACTGGTTACAGTGTCCTGCTTTGAATTTAAGAAATGGCAGTTAAAGGTCCTACAAATATCAGATGGATTATCTAGAAGAATGCCTTCATGTAGTAGATGTATGTTTTTATGAGTCTGAGTTTTCCCATTGTTAATTATGTTCCACAGTGTTTTAGATTTGTGTGTTGAGTTGTTAACTTTATGAATTAACTGATAAGCTTTCTCATTCATCAATTTTAGTCTATATTGTTTTTTATACTGTTTATACTTCTATTTATAAAAGGGGTTCTTAGTAAGTCTGAACAGATCATACATGTTTTTCATTTTATTTCTAAGAACAAGAATTTCATCAGGAAGCTTAATTTTGGGTTTCTTCACTACATTCATTTGCCTCTTAATAATAGGACATGCAATATTCAAATGATAATTTAATGTACTCAAGAACAAGTCCCATTTCTCATTGACATCATTACTATTGAGTACTTCAGTCCATTCCTCTCTTAGGAGACATTCATTTAGAAGATGTAGTTTAGTATCCCTCGTGTCACGGGTGAATGTGTATGTGGTTAGTTCAAGACTAACAGAGCAATTTATTATTTCAATGATTTGTGCAGTGTGATCAGATAGATGAAAATCAATATTATGAGAGGAGTATTTATTCATTTCAATGTTTGTAATAATGTGGTCTATGGTGGAGCTGGAATGGGTTGTAACACGTGTTGCCCCTAACTCCACATCACGAAGATTGAAGCTCTTTAGTAAATCGTGTAGTTCATTGTGTTCAATATTAATGTTCAGATCTCCCATAATAATTAACTTGCAATTGTGGTTCCCTAAGAGTTTAGTTAAAAGTTCTTCTAACCTAAGTAGGAAGTCATTAATGCTAGAATTTGGGGATCTATAAATGCCTATTATTTTTATATTCCCTTTCATTGTTTTTATATCTACACCTGCTACTTCAAAAGTCATTTCAGTACTTACATCTCTAATCCAGTCTATTGAATTGCAAATTAAGTTATTCTGCGCTATTATTGCAACACCGCCACTTATTTTTAGTTCTCTACAGAAACATTCCTGAATTTTGTAGTTGGAGAAGTGAATCTTATTCATTTCATTAAACTTGAGACCATGTTCAGTAATGACTCCTACATGTATAGAAGTTTCTTCCAGGATTGTCTCAAGCTGTTCGACTTTGTAATGCATGTATTGAATGTTTTGTTGGAGAACACTGAGGACACTATATTTTTTAAATTTCCTATCACAGGCGTGTTGACTTAATTGCTAAATGTCAAGGGGTGTCTTCTTCTTATGTGTTTGCCTGAAGTTGTAAGAAGAAGTAATGTGTGATTGTTGTGGTGATGGTGTTGAAACCACTACAGAAGCAAAGGTTTGGGAAGGTTGACGAGGTGTGGAAACCCCCATGGAAGCAAGCGATTGGGAAGAATGACTAGGTCCTCGAAGAGTGACTGAAAGGGGGGATTGAGGTTTAGGTGGTGGTGAAGGGGTGAGAGTGATGGAGATGGCAGATTTGTATGTTTGTGCTGTGGCAGGATGTGGAGAGATGAGTGATGTGAGGATATATATATATATATATATATATATATATATATATATATATATATATATATATATATATATATATATATATATATATATACATACACACACACACACACACACACCCACCTACCTACTTTGCCTACTTTACCACACGTGGTGAGTCGTGATAGCATGAAAGCTGGTGAAGCGAGCTTACAATTCTCAGGAAGCAGGATCTTTCGGGTATGAGAAAGGTCTGAACCCTTAACACAATGAATAAAATAAAATACGAATAATATAACATATATTCAATGAGAAAATTTACAGTGACGCAATTTCACAACAGGTTATTGCACTTTAAGTAGCTGGTCACTGAAAAATGAAACAAGACAAAAAAAAACAAAAAAATATAGGCGTCACCTCGACTGCCTGAACACACTTTCATCAACTACAATTTACGATTTGATTACTCCTTTCTGAGTTTTTCCACTACTAAATTATTTACTCTTTTGGCCTCTAGTTTTCCGTTTTTGTTTCAAATGAATTTGTTACTTGTTTCAAAGAAACCCTTTCACAGGTTCACCTTGAGCTTCGCACTCACTATAATACAGAACACAAAAAAATATACGTGGCATTCACGTTACTTAATTCATACCCCTTTACATGTCACAAAAGCAATTAGGTACTTGAAAACACAATACAACAAATTGATCTTTCTGGATAATATTAACTGTACGAGATATAAAAATTCTGAATCATTTATGTAAAATTGTACAAGGTAAGCTTCTTTAAATGAATCTACTGACACGTGCAGTAAATGGCCTGGGAACTGCCACTCACACAGTTCGAAATACTTCTCCCACCTATTCTTGACGTTTCACCCACTTTTAACACTGGTGGTCGTGCATTTACCACTATCCTCTTTCCCAGCTGAACGCTGCATAAACGTTGCCACTTCTTTTACCTCAACAGCTCCGCGTCGCTCGCCTGTAGGTAACCTTGGGGATTTTCTGCCGCTCGTCCCCGCGTTGCCGCCTCGTCGCGCGTGCTGTGCTGCGACGAAAGCAGTTCCTTCCGCTCGAACGCCGCCAAGCCACCAATTTCCACACCTTTCTCTCGTTCCGAACCCGTACTATCCTCGCTCAAGACCAAGTCCTTCTCGCCTACGCTTCTTTCTTCCTGGGGTCGTCCGTCTTCCACTACCTCGTACACGTTCGTTCGCGCTTCCAGCCTCGAAATTATTGTTGCAAGAGTTATGCTCAAATACTCGGCCGACTTATCACACTTTAGGCATGTGTGGTCTCAGCGTGCAATGTGA
The DNA here is from genome assembly GCA_011170035.1 of Teleogryllus occipitalis. Lineage (NCBI taxonomy): Eukaryota > Metazoa > Arthropoda > Insecta > Orthoptera > Gryllidae > Teleogryllus > Teleogryllus occipitalis. The sequence continues at coordinate 27,645 of BLKR01005682.1, read as the reverse complement.
GATGCTGGATTTAATTAATGTCCTTCTGCGCGAATTTTACAACTTTTAAAGTTATTTCGACGTCAAAAAGTTATTTTGCTTGCTCTCCGAATTATTGTGACTGCGACGAATGATTTTGCACTCAATCTCCTAATTACTTCACTTTTCTAAGATATGCTTTCCGAGCTATCTTTTAACTATCAAGTTAAAGTAAACTCCTATACTATCTATTTGTACTCGCCGTTACTGTTGTAGCAAAAGAGCTTCTTCTGGTCGCCGTCGCAGTTGCCGTAGAAGAGAGTTCCTCCGAGGCGCGCCGCGATACTTATGTTACTCGCGCCTGGGGAAATGTTGGAGGGGTGCATCTTCTCCTCCTTTCGTGATCTCACGGAAAAACATTACTCACTAGTTCGGGCGTTGTAGTTTGAAAAGCTGTGGGCAGATGGCGCGTTTACCGGCCATCGCTCCGCCGCGTACCCTAGTCCTCTCTGTTAGTGAGCTTCTTTACATGGCTGAAGGTGGCGTTATGGGGTTGTCTAACCCCGTGACGTCACAATCTCTCTCTCTCTTTCTCTCTCTCTCTCTCTCTCTCTCTCTCTCTCTCTCTCTCTATATATATATATATATATATATATATATATATATATATATATATATATATATATAGACACACACACACACACACATATATTCAATTAGGTTTATACTTCACATGTCATACATCAACAACATACATTTGAAAATGAAAAGTAATGATACTTGAACTGTATGAAATAGTCCCGTCAATTCTCACAATTACTCTTTCAATACGGTTCGAATTGCGCATTTTCATTTGTGGTCCCCACTTCTAGAATTAATCTTGTCCCCACCCATCCAAGCGGCAGGGGTTTGCACTCAAATTGCTCGCGCGCGGGTTCGGGGTCAGTCAAATCGCAAAATGCTGTGCAGGCCTTCTCTAAAGCCTCGTCTAACTCATAGAATGTTTGTAGTTCGTCCCTCGTACACGTATGATTTGGTGCATAATTTTTTATTACTGTCATTTAGATATTGGTGAACGTTAGTTTGGTAATTATAATTCTGTCGGAGATCGCTATAATACGTTACTTTTCCCTTAAGGTAATGTTACATTCCCCAAGAGGATATGAAGACAACTCCTCTCTCACTGCTTGTTCCTCCAAAAAAAATTAAATAGATTTTTCTTTCATTTTCAACCATTTTGCCGATCCCTGGCATCGAGATACGCATAATTTCAGAATAACAACTTCCAATAATGAATGCTGCAATATCAGAAATCAATGTTCGGTTCTTGTAGGTTGAGAGCGCTTATCATAATTTTTTGAAAACCTCTCCGTGGTTCCGATTGCTTACCCAATATTTTGCTTTCATTTCCGTGGTTTTGGAACCGTTAATATTCCCTTTTCCGTAATTTTCGGATGCACATATTTGCAAGTTACCGTCTTTTATATTTCCTTTATTTACATTGTGCCCTATTCCCTTCCGAATTTATGATATGTTCTTTATCAACTAAAATACATCTTTGTCTTTTCGATCCATCCAGTTTTTCCACTTATCATTAATCATGATCGTAAAATATCCAATTTCATTGTTCGCTCTTTCGAGCCTTTTCCCTTTATTACGCATAATATTGAATGAGTTAAAAGAAATTAGAAAGGAGACTTCGGATTTTTGTGGAAACATGACGGAAAATTTTTCAACTATTTTTTAACTCAAGCAACTGGAAGAAATTTCACTCAGAAAAAAATGATGTGAACCAACAAATTGTTAAAATAAATGAAAAATATAGACATAGCAAAAAGTGCAGAACAAATGCTAAAATTAATAGAAAAAAAGGGTCGAAAGAAATATACTAGAAAATAAATACAATTTTATAATAAAAAACAAACTAATAGACGGCCAAGATAAAGCACAAACTGAAAATATTGCTAAAAATATCCTGCAACCAATTTGATTATCGAAGAATTTTCAACAAGGATTTCCCTTAAATCTTTGCCCAAGAGAAATCTTTTTAGACATGGTAGAGGAATAATTAAAGTGAAAATGGCCTCATTTAAGGAAAAAATAAAGGTATTAAAGAATAAGATAAACTTAAAAGTTCCTGATTACTACATAGGCAATGATATGACCAAACAAGAGACTCCTCCTCCAGACAGCTACTGAATTCGACCTTGCTGAAAACCCAGTGTCGATTATCCTGCTTCCGTCAGGACTCGAACCTAGGACCTCCCAGTCAGAGGCGCTGCAGTGACATCAGTTGATGCACTAAGCTACCGCTCCCGGTGAGAGAGAGAGAGAAATTCAAGCTGCAATCAGAGAAAAAACAAGATTCCGCTCTTAGTATGCTATAATTCTATCACACGACAAGCTCCTCTAAATTAATATAAAATAAAATTTAGGGTTTTGTCGTACTCTTTAACAATACTAGCAGAGCCCGGTTGGGTTGGATCAATATGGTCGCCGCGCGAACTTACTGACTTCAAGGAAATACTCTATGGGCGACTACGTGTAGCACTCTCTCGGCAGAATGATAGTGTATTCAGAATTTGTAATTTAACATATTAGAGTGCTATTCACTTCGACGTCGAAAATTTTGATTGGAGATTTCCAGTGTTGTGTGACTTGGACAAAACATTTTAATTCTTGGGGAAGGTAGTGGAGTATATTATTTGATTCTATGTCATGTGAGTGCCAACTTCAAACACCTCCAGCTAACTATATGACAATACTATTATCTGCGCTCAGCGTTTATTTCAGCCCTCAATTTTCTAGACGCGAGAGGAGTTTATGGTTGGTTATTTCGACGACAGGACTATTATTATTTTAAATATGTAGTTAGTTTTTGTTTGCAAAATAGGTTCTATAATACATGAGCGAATATTGCTGGTAAATAGATCTGGTCATTAACGCTTTTCTCCAACATTTATTCTTAATTCAACTAACACTATCAGTAAAGGAGTAGGACTCAAGATAGCGTGCGCATTTGGGAATTGGATTAGAATCCCAGAAAATATTTAATTAAATACTATTTCCTAATTAACTAGCGAGTAGTGCTGTTGGTGTTTAACACAGAATTCCTAAATTCCATTCTCTTAATTATACTGGAAATACATCGTTTGTGTTACTAAACATTTTATAAAGTAGCTATTTCATTCGAAACTTAGTTTTTATTATTTCTCATATAAATCAAAATAATTAATACAATATCAATGAACAGTTATTTTAATTACCAAGTCTGAATACAGGAATTTTAATCTTCCAACAGATTGCAACTATTATAAAATACTTTCAATGTTTTTTGCATAGTTAATTATTATACACAGTGACTGCAAATTGATTCAAATTCAAGTCACTGAAAAATTTAAACAGGCCGTTATTTATTGTTTTACTCGTTTATTGTACTTCGTAAAATTCGTAAAACTTCGTGAAACAAAAATAATATAATACAGACAGTTACAAAAGTCATTATTCCAGAAAATGTTTGTATTTCAAAACAAGTTTGTTTGTAAAGCAATGTTTCACGTACCAACCTACCATAGTAGGTTGGTACGTGAAAAATTTAAACAGGCCGTTATTTATTGTTTTACTCGTTTATTGTACTTCGTAAAATTCGTAAAACTTCGTGAAACAAAAATAATATAATACAGACAGTTACAAAAGTCATTATTCCAGAAAATGTTTGTATTTCAAAACAAGTTTGTTTGTAAAGCAATGTTTCACGTACCAACCTACCTAGCCTACGCGAAAGAGAATGAGACCGTAAAATGAATGAAAAAATATTTGCCAAGTTTATAAAAGGATCACGTTATAATTCATAATACATGTTTCATCAATTATCCTCGATTTTTAATATTTGGAATGAGGAATTCAATATTGATCCAAAAGTCAAATTGATTACGCACTTTGTAGCTTCGTCCTCCCGTAGAACCACGAAGAACCCGCAAAGGCTGAAGTGGTTCTCTGAAAGCGCACGCTGTGTCGTCAGATCCGACGAGGTCTTTTTGCGCCGTGTGCAGACGACTACGACACCGACGAAGGAGGTTCTTAAGTTACAACACCGAGCAAGTTGAATAATGTATCCCTACTACGGTGGAAATCCGTTTGCTCTGGTATGTTGCGTTAATACTCTCATTTTCTACTTTATTACTTGTTTGTTTTTTTTAACTTGTGTTTAGGCGAACCTAATACCTTCTTTCTTTGTAGCAATGCCCTGACACTTGGCCTACGCCATCCCAGGTTCGTTGGCTGCTACGCGCTGGCCTCCAGCGTAAAATTATTCGTGTGGACGCGCCTGGCAATTTAACAATTTTTAATGTGATTCCACAAGAAGAAACCTGCCTAATTCTGGCCTTGGTAACGTGCCGTGGAAAAGTTGTCTACCACTGTTTTGAGCTGCCTCGCTCATCGAATGGTGCTGTGGAAATAATAGTATATAACGGGCACCGCTATGTCGGAACGGCATTCAAAATCTGTCACCACAAGAATTTCAAAGTTATCATCTATAATTACGTGATGGATCGTAACAGAATGGTGTAGTAAAGCTATTTGTGTCATTCTTGAAGTTGATGGATCAAATTATCTTGCCTGTAACCAGAAGAAATATTCTCATGAGAGAATAAATTATCAATAAAGATTTCGAGGAAAATGAATGCATTTTGCTTTTTCTTTTGTGTCATATTTTATGTCGATGTGGTATAATGAAACATTTTAGATTGAAATACTTTTGCATTCATTAATATCAGTTTATTTGTATTAGGTAATTGATATAAATCTTCAGTAGGAAACACAAAAATATTTACTTTTATTATATTTTTAATCCAAAACTCTAAATAGAAAAGTACTGAAATTATTTTTAAGCAGATTTTGTGTAAATTTCTGCAAATAAAATGTGACATTTTATTTACTTTTCTTAAACAATGCAGTTTTGAAGTTTGCAAAATAAAATATATCAAACACATTGCCATTTGTGTTCAAATTTGCTTACATTGTTTGAATGTAGGGGAGAAAGTGGATGGGACATTTTTCACATTGCACGGTTTAATTTTGTTCTTGCAAGACATAGGCAATATTATAATTACTTTTTGTTGCTAATACTATTATTATATTAATGAATAATATAAAGGTTCAGAAATCCTTTTTCCTTTGAGAATAACATACATTTTTTATGATAGTGTCAAATGTCCCATCCCCCCAGCATGAATGTAGGATGTGAAATCATGGCAAGAGGAACGAGACTTCTTTGGGCACATATGCAAGAAACTACAATACCAATAGGTTCATGTATTTTTATATTTCATTTTGACAAATGATATTCACGCATAGATGGCTCGAAAAGGAATTACATACTAATATAAATTATGAAAAATTTCAAAAGAATGCTACGAAAAATTCTTAATAGAGGGAAGTCCACCTTAATGTAAAGCATATCTTTGAATTTTGCTCTGGAAACTTCACAGGCTTTTGGCAAATAACCTACAATGTCTTTTTTCAGTATATAACTTACTTCAATGGTATAGATTAGAAGAGAGATCCGACTTTCCTTTTTAAAAATTTAACATCTTAGCCACATTTGTTCACTTTGTTTATCTCAAAAACTTAATTTTGACCTTCACCCTTTTATTTTACCATGTATTTTTGCTATTACTTTCTGCAATAGGGCTCGTGTAAACCAAACTTTCTTTCAATTCATCCCAGTCAGAAAAGTCAGAATCATGGCATGACATAGCATTTTTATCTCCACTGCTTTCTGCTATTTCTCCCAACTTTCTCTTGACTGATTTTGTTTTCTTATTTCCTTCTGTTCTATTGCTACTTTTCAATTTCTTCTTATAACTCTCTTCTGCTGCCAATCCTCTATTTCTTTTGTCTTCTGCAATTGCGTCCAATTATGTTTTGACTGGTGTACTTGTCAAAATTTGAGTTTTTCCTTGTTTCCTTCCTCTCTTTGTTCGACGCTTTCTCCACTCTGTTCTAGCTTTGGATTGGAACACGCATCCTTTTGTGTAGTGTGTTTGACTGCCAGTAAATGGTTGCATCTAGGGAAACAAGGAGATTTGGTAGGAAATGTTTTCAAGAATATTTTGGGGGTGATTAGTTGTGACTGAATTCGAAGTTGCAGTAGGAAATTTTCTAACCAGAGGTCTATCTGTTACAGTAGCTGATTTCAAATCAATAGTGGTAAATATTTGACTTTTAAATGGCCAAATAACAGTTTTCTCAAAATAAGAAATTAAATTTTGTCTGGTAAATGCATTATTGTAGGCTATTGCAAACTATTGTGAAATGTGATGGATATGCATTGATTTCCCTACATTTTCAGGTTTTATCATGAAATCTTCACAAGCCCTGTTGTAACTATTCTTCAAAAGGCCAAACACTGACACTCATAAAGGCTGAAGGCAATGGGTGCAGTGAGGGGGAAAATTTAGTAGCACAACATGATCGACATTAGCTTCTTGAATCACATTTACAATGTGTGCTTCGAAATTACTTAAATAGCAATAAAACTGGTTTATCTGTAGAACATTTCACATGTTAATAAATTGTTTGAGAACTACGAGAAAATTGTCTTGGGTCATCTATTCAGGGCAATGTGCAACTCCTAACTACAAGGTGGATATCTACTGAAATTTTTATTTTTTAAAAAGTTTTCAAAGGGCAAAGAAATGGGGAACCCTGTTTCCCAAAGTATTGATGATAAAACAAGTTGTCCCTTGTTTCCCTCTTGCTGCTGATGCTATCTGCCCCACTTGTTTTGAACTGTTTGTGGCTATTACTTTCTGGTGGACATGAACATTGATTTCACCTGTTTCATTTACTTTCCATATATCTTGCAGGAAAAGAAATTCCAATATAATTGGCGATGATTATCAAAGAAATTATTCCCAAGTTTCTGATAGAAGCAAGCTGCACTTTCTAGAATAGTGCTGTCTGGTTTCCTCAAATGAAATGTTTTGTGCCTTGTCATAAAACAAAAAACCCATTCCCTTTCAGCCATCTTATTTCTTTCCAGGTTTAAGAAATACTTTTACAGTGTAGTACATTTGCATATTGGTAAGTAGCCGTAGATAAATTCTGCTGACTGGGAAATATTTCTATAATAGTATTTCCTATTCTTCATTAAAAATCTGTTTAGACTTAAAACTTCTAGCTGATTTAAATGCATTCACAGAGTTGAAGCTTTCTATTTTCTGCCAGTATCATTGAGGAGATGACTTCAAAAATCCAAATCCGTGTACATTTGACACTTCTCTTATTGATATACCCATATCATTTAATGCTGCTTTAATTTGAACATCAATTTTTTTTATACTTTCAATTTTATTTTTCCATATGCATCCCATTTCACTCAGACAAGGAAATAAATTTAAGTTAAATATTAGATTACCTACTTACAGGGAGGGTATTTGGGGTACAAAATGCATCGTTCAATCGTGTCTCATTCTTCATGCATTGCCATGTTCTAACTTCCTGCAATATCCTTGTTGAACATTATGAACTACAGAAATCTAACCAACCCATGTACTTGTTTTTTAAACATTAACAATTACAGAAATCTTTGCACTTTTGATAACACACAAATTGTTTACAAGTAGCTAAATATATTAATGCTTAAATTCCCCTATAAAACCAAAGAAAATATTTTTAATGACCCCCCAAATGTAATAATTTCTTAAAAATACTACAAACACTACTTTACATCTACCATTTTTTCATAGGAGATAAACACACAGTTTTGTCAACTTTTGGAATGGGAAGGTCTTTTACAAAGTGTTTGCATGTTATGTTGAATCTCACATACCTCCTGAGTCCCATCCCTCCCCATTCTTCCCTACACTTTGTACCATGTTACAATATGTGGTGAAAAGCCCAATGTTAATATGTGCTATGCATACAAAGAGGGATTAAATGTATAAGATAACTAAGTGAATGCTTAGTCCTCTTGTGTCTAGGGATCATAATAATTTCTATTTTAGGTATTTTATACTAGTTCATAAATAAGTTATTAGTTGTATTAAATATTATTTTTTTATTGCAAAGGTTACAGCCTAGATTATTTTTTAATCCGTTTTGATATACTTAATGTCAATAGCCCTCATTATAAATGGGGCTTCATAGTTTTGTCATGAATAGGGCGTAATCTGTACGATATTATTCGGGCCTTGAGCACAAATTAACTTTTGGCTTCTTACCACTTACTATACAGTAATTATAACTACTGCATTACAACAACTGATTCATATTAGTTTGTGAAAGAGGTGTATCCATACTTGTTATATTATATGATTACCATTGTTTTATTGTTAATGAAGTTCTGATTTTTTATTTCCCTTTGTTTAATGATCAAATGAGGACTACTTATTCATTTTGACTAATTGTTTTATATCTGTTTTTTATCATAGAGAATTATAAACTTGTGAGTCATATGACATTCAACATGTAAGATAAGTGTATGTTATCTTTAGTTTCTCTGCTATAGTTAGAAGCCCGCAGATGACAAACATTGAAACTTAAAATTTGAAACTACAAGATGACTCATTACATTATCAATTCCTATTTTAATTTATCCATCAAAGCTCATGACAAAAAATCTTCCTTGATTTCAAATCCATGTTTGTGCCAGAAGGAAGTGTTGTGTTTGGATATAAGGATGTATGAGGATATTAATCATATTAGAAACCTAACTCAGGTGAAATATTTCTTATTAGTTCCTTTATTTCTTTAAATTACATTGTTTCAGCAAAAACTTCATATTATTCCTTGAAAATCTGTACCAATGTTTTTTAGGAGGCTTTAGTTCATACACTATGAATTACATTTTTGTTGTACACATGTGACACGTTTTTAGAGCTTGATTAAATCACAAAGTGCAGTGATCTAAGTAGAACCAATTAATTATTTTTATCATATTTATAAATTATAATTTAAATCCTTTTTCCCCTTTTTAATTTACTGATACAGTTCAGTTACTGTGGACAGTTCAGCATTCTAGGTAAAATCAACTAATTTTCTTTTTCATGGTAGCACTACTTGAAGTCTCTAGGTACCATGCTAAGATAAATTGGTTGTCTCAAATGTTTATTGCTTCTGGAATTGTGAATATATTTTAATTTTGTTCCTTAACAATGACAAAAATGGTCTTAATAACTGTATAAACCATGTTCTAAAGTGAATTTTGAAAGATGTCTTTAAATTTCTTTGGAGTCTGTCAGACCCACGAAACTAGAAACACTGTTCTATTGTACCACAGCACTGCAGGGTTAAGCTACAGAATTTTTCAATAATTTATTACAAATTTTACATCAAATTCCAAATGCTTTATTCCTAAATGTCTGTTTTGAGCCAGACTGCATTAATAAGAGTGCAGTGGTCTCTAAGTTGTATAATCTCAATAACAAACTGGAATATCCAGATCATCAACTTAAATTTTACACCAAATTCATGAGCTTCCTGAAGGCTTCATGCTAAATAATTGGCTAACATTGGCTAAATAATAGTATTCTTGTTGCCCTAGCTTATGAGTAATATCTAATTTTTAGTCTCAGTTTCACCTCCGGATTTGCAGTTCAATTGTGACAAAACTAGTTTGTCAGTGGAAATAAAAGACCACTAATATAAAGTCACACAAGGGTGTCATTAAAATCGAGCAATGCTAATACTGAAATAAATTTCATTAACCAGACCTTAGGATTAATTCTTTACAGTCTTCATCATTTTTCATTTTTCTTTTTCATTACGTTCTAGAAGAAAATTTGGAAAAAGGGTATTAGAATTGAATAAAGAAGAACAATGTTTCTGACTACTGAGAGAACTAGGAGCTAGGTATAATCTGTCACTGCACATATACCCCTCATTAAAACTAATGTTGGTCAGAATGTTATCACTTTCATGTAGTTATTTTGGTCACATCCAGACCAATCCGGACATTTCAATTGGACAACAGTGGCTCTATTGGTAATCTTGTTACTTTACTGGTGTACATTGCAATAGAATAAAGAACTAGAATAGGTTTTTTTTTTGTTCTTTAAAATCTAGTTTTTGAACTGTTCTTGAAACGTGATGGTATTCCTTAAGAATTTGTTATACATTAACTTCACTATTTCTGTCTTATTTTCCTGGCACAGCATTGTAACTTGCCATAATTTCACCCCTGTAATCATTGAATTCCCATAACTGCTGAAGAAGGGAAATAAAATCACCTAAATAGTGGATATTACTTTTATTACAAATTGTATCATTGTCAATTTTGCAAATCTCATAACTAGGGAACGGACTTTATTGTAATATAAAAAGCAAAATATGTACATATATAAATACTTATTTTTTCAAAAATATGTAAGAAAAAAATAGGAAATATGCGAAATAAGTATTCGTTATAATGTTTACAATTCCATTTTTCAAGCATTTTCGGGGCAGAGTACGTTGCCAATCAGATCTTTAAATGGATTCAGAGAGGCTGAATGAAAGTTTTACATCTACAGAAGCAATTATTCGCTAGTTTCATCCCAAACATATAATACTTTCATATTATATACAATGTTGTTTATGAGGAGTCGGAGCTCACGTGAATAGTACCGTGTAACCTGTGAAAGAAGGGGGAGGAGGTACAGGGAGTGTACTCCCTCCCCAACTCCAGAAAAAGTATAAGACAATGATCTCAATTTTTTTATCGAGTTACGCATGGGGTCTATGAAACACGAGTAAGCACGTGGTTGAAGTTCCTTCTGCTTCACATACTACATCCCCTCATCGTTGATACTGACTATGCTGTGTCCAAGAAGCAGATGGGGGCGGGGGAGATAAGTTTGCAATTAATAGTGATTGCCCAGCATTAATACAAGCACATTGCATATTTTTTAAGTATTTCAGTAACTAAGTTAGTTTTCAAGTAACATATATTTCGAACATCATAAGTTAAATGTTCATTTTCGACCTATAAATATATTAAAATGTAACGAAATATGTAGCTATAGATAAAATATGTAAAAATATGTAATTACACCCAAACATGTAAAACTATGTAAAATAAAAATGGTTTCAATTCCTTCAGAATGTCGCGTTAAGTCTAAAAAATATTAGTGAATGCAGGTATATTGTCCCTGTAAAAATATGTATTTAGATGGAAATCTGTTCCCTACTCATAACAACTAGAAAACACACACTTTCTCACAGACACTGCGATTATAATGAGAAAGCCATATTATCTTGCTCCAAGAGATTGAATGTTAAATTCCATAGAGATATTTTAATTGGAGTGATTTAATGAGTTGTGTACCATTGACTGGAGAGTCCCATCATTCACCAAGGTATAAATTGGTCCTCCATATTAAGGAGCAGGAGAGCTCAAGAGCCCACCACTTAAATGTTTCCATCAAAGGATTACACAGATTTGCTAAATTAATCCATTTAATCATGTTTATGCATTTAAGCAAAAATGTTTAATTTTTAAGTTCTAGTATTGAAAGAAACAAGGTTTTGCAGCAATTGGTAGTTAATAGAAGCATCAAAACCTATTACATTTTTACAACATGTAATCACCAATATATATCTATAATATAGTAATGTATTAAATTATATTACACCAAGACTTAAAACATTACAAATATTTCCAAAATTTATTCTGAATAATTAGTTTTCAAGTGATTTGTTCCAAATTCTAACAAACACTTGGAAAAATTGCATCACAGTTTGAACAAAAAGCATTGCACAAAATATCAAGAAATTTCAGGTTCCTAAAATAATGGCAAACTATTAAACACAAACAATCTTCAGCAGGCCTCTGAGCCCTCCCCCTCCACACACACACATCTGTAAGTCTATCTGGAAATTTGAATAAATTCAAAAACTTAGTTAGACAAAATTTTAAATCATTACTCACAATTATGGTAAGTTACTGGTAATATTTTTAATGCCATAAACCGGTGTGGCTTTGTGCGAGTTCGGGAAGATTTTAGTAAATAGCGTTCTTATTTTTATGTAATTAACAAAGTTAGAGCAATATAAAGAATTTAGAAATATGCTTTGTCTATTTTACTAGGTGATAATTGTGGTGATAATAAATGGTTTTTGAACCAAACATGTTACCTAAACTTAGTATAAAGTCACTTCATAGGATGGGGTAACTTTATGTCACTACATTTATCGCATGTTGTCCCATGGTGCACGATCCGTGGCACAGTTTCCTCCCTTCATGATTTACCAAGTAATAAATCAAACAGTATCACAAAGTTTAAAACTTTCTTTAATGCATATTTCTATGTTATTAAATAAACATTTTGACATTGGTAATGATAAGAGAAAGCATATCATTTCTCCCAAACAGTTTTTTAGCTCTGGATTAACAAAGAGTTCCCTTTTTGATTTTAACTCAGGGTTTTGAATTTTCTGAATTATATCTCCATATTTGTAAAACATTTCATCCCTATTCTGAGGCCATTTCCAAAACCCCTTGGATTTGGGCATGTACCGCTGCCGAATCACTTATAATGGCAATGACTTTTCCAGTAAACAGCTCTTCTTCATACTGCACTATTACAAATCCGCCTCCTGTTATGGATTGAGAAGATAATGAATTGCTAGTGGTATTTCTGGCAGAATGATCACTGCATTAATTTTTAATCATACAATTTCCTGTTTTCACCAGAAATTAAATTTATAATTTAATTAATTTAAAGAGACGTGTCAAAAAATTGAAAATATCGCATTGAATAGTTGAAAGCTACTTGCACAAGAACAGTTTCATTTTCCATCAGTTTATTTCTCCTTCAAATACAAAATGCTAAGAAAGTTAGAGAGTAGATATTATACTTGGGCTTTCGTAATGTGGTGCGTGAGAGACTTGTCTTCAAGGTGGAATATGGGCACAGCTTTTTGCTTCTTTCTCTATTGTGCAGCTAAATGTCGCATGATCGTGAACGTACCAAGCAGTGCTACAGATGAAGCGACGTCTATGACACAACCGAAAAAGATACAAAAAGCTGTTCCATTTTCACAATGGAACAGCTTTTTGTATCTGGAAGACAAGCGTAACAAGTAACGTTCCAAGTTACGAAAACCCAAATATATAGCACTAGATTAATGAATAATACTGTAATTTATTCTCTTTAAAGTTACTATTCTCAGAGTTGCAACAAAAATTTTCTGAGATACATGAGCATAATGCCAATTGGCGCAAAATTAAATACTAAAACTACAGGAACAGAAATAAGAATGCAGTTCATAAATGATGTCATAGTTCCTCTTGTCAGGTGCATTATGTATCCACCAATGCCTCTGGTAGAGACAACGCAACATAGTTTTTAAGGCAATAGTTTTCTAAAAGGCTCAGTGGCACAAAGTCACCAGCATGGCTGATAGGGACCCTGGTTTTTGGTATAATATTCTGAAGAATTATGAAAAAAATTGTATTTGGTAGTATAAACTTTTGCAATTAATTGTTTCTCATTAATTTAAATTTTAAGGGTGAAATTAATACTGTATTTTTAAATTGATGTTAAAAAGTTTGTTTTTTTTCTTGTAAATTGTTTTCATGACAAAATATATAACCTCTTTCACACCTGAGCTTTTGATATGAGTATGATATTTCAACATGTTACTTCTCCTGTGTTATTGCAGTAAAAATAATTTGTAACAATTTTAATGCTATTGCATTATTTTTATCTTACTTCCATTTATATTACCCTTATAAAAAAAGGGATTTCCATACAGTTGTAACTGTAACATAGTGTATTATACAGATTTGACACTCCAAAACTGTTACCCCAATTAAGAGATTGTTTTTGGAGACAAAATTGCTGTGAATATGTTAACAGCTGTATAATACAAACAGTATGTATATAAACAGTAATGTACAGTAGTTAAACTACAAAATGAAGAACATTATGTGGAATTGAGTTTGTCATATTTTCATTTAAGATCTGGATGGAATCTTTGCATCTTTTAACTACGCATCATCTTATCTCTTTGCCTGTGTAATTGAAAGAATTGCAGTCACCTCTTAATAAGTGACAAAATCATTGAACATGTCCATGTTTTTAAGTTTCAAGGCTGTGACATTTCATATACAGTGGAAGTTAATGTTGAAAGGCAAATTGAGCATTTTAATCATGTAGTGTGAAATGAGTACAAAGACCCCAAGAACAAGGCAATGAAAGACACCTTACTAATATATTATAGTTGTGAAAACTGGTCATTATGGGAACAAACTTTGGTACAGAATACCAAATACCACAGCAGGATTCAAGAAGCTTCTGAAATGAGTTTTTGAGATTATTTGGCTTTATGAGAGAACACAGAAATGAAGATGTGAGAAATAACTTATGGGTATTAATTCATTTATTTTTTAATGGCAGCAGCAATTTCACTGTTTCATTCATTTCATACAAAAACTGTACATGTTTAATATGAATCTACATATTTATCAGAAAATTATTAATTTCATTAATTTAAATGAAAAAATAAAAGAATAGAGGAATGCATTGATAAAACATGTAAAAAGAATGGATAATTCAAGAACACGAAAAGTAGTCGCACAATACCGCCCTAAAGGAAATCGGCCTTTTGAACGACCAAAAACAACAAGGAACGATCATTGAGTGTGCAACACATCTACGGTCCATTTTTTGAAGTAGAAAGGAAAGTGGAAGGGGATGAGGATGGGAATGGGACTGGGACTGGGACTGGGAATGGGAATGGGAATGGGAAAGGGAAAGGGAAGTAAAGGACACGGGAGAAGGGAAAAGGGAAAAGAGGAAAGACGGAAAGGGGAAGAGGAAAGAGGAGGAAGCAAAAATATTAAATAAAATGCAAAAAATGAAGTCATTATAATATTAATAATTGTAATAAATATAACTATACTAAATTCATCCCAATACCATAGAGAAAGGACTATATAGAGTGCCCACCCGGTGTGCTGTGATATTTCCCTGCACTAGTGTCACTTTAGGAGATGGCGCAACTGTCGAATCATTAGTTCCACATAATGTGGTGTTCATGTAGAGAGCGCAGAAGTCGTATTTCTGCCGCTTTGGCCCCACTACCGATTCCTCTATATCTTGGTGAAACCAAAGGGTATATCTCTTTGACTTGAACAGAAGCGTTCAGGATTCAATAATGAAACTCTCTCTCTCTCTCTCTCTCTCTCTCTCTCTCTCTCTATATATATATATATATATATATATATATATAGAGA